>JAEANM010001964.1:0-25887 GCA_017656035.1 Myanophis thanlyinensis
TAAAGCCAGGCCTGAAACCCGATTGGAGGGGATCTAAATACAAAGCTTCATCCAGATGCTGGGGAAGCTGTCGTGCCACATTACTACTGTGTGTCTGGAAGTGGATTCGTGAATGAAGATGTGGCTTGCTGGGCTTTCAGAGGCTTAAGATGAGTCTAACCTTGGTTTTTCCACAGCAAGCCCAACCTCTGCAAAAATGTGAATTCCAATTGAATCTGAGCTCTGCCCCATTCCTGCTTAAGCCCCCACTCCCCAGACTCCATTCATCCAAACCTCCTAGGAGTATATGAGGATACCAATGGCCTGCCAAATCTAATAAGACTCTGGGGCAAAGGTATTTCCCTTTCACTTAAAATATTTTTGGGAGACAGAATGATAAAACTGTTGGCAAAGTTGGTGCACTGTCCCTGAGTGATGAGCCATCTCCCCAAACAAACTTGTGAAATGTACAATAGCATATCTGCTTTGTAAACTAACCGGTGAAATGTGTAGATAAAATGACTCGGTCAAGCTGACTTCCTTCAGCTTTCTCAGATGACCTTTGCATGAGAGCTAAAGGCCATGCTTTTGCCAAACAAGGTTTTGGTTATCAGCCACTACTAAGAAGTGTTATCCAGCACTTGGAGAGTGTTTTGAATGAATAAGGATAAATGGAGTAATCTCATCAGCATCCCCTCCTCCTACAGCCTGGTGCATTTTAAATATTCAAGGATTTCATGCATATGCTAAATCTAAATCTACATGCTCTCTAAAAAAAGATAGAAAACAAGTAAACTGTTTAATTTGCAATGGTCTCCAATTCCCACAATAGCAACTTGTACTTTGGTTTTCTATTTTAAATTATCCCCTGAAAATAAAGAAGCAAGAAGAAAAGATTACCATCAATGGATTGTTGAGTGGATGGATTGTGAGGGTTTTTTTTTTTTTTTTTTTTAGCTCCTGAAATCAAAACAATTGTTAGGTTCAGAATTTGTTCATGCCAGTGAGCCTGTGTTGTCTACAAGGCTTATATAGCTGTGATGTTCAAACTTTTGTATAAATAAATAAGAAAGCACAAAAAAACATACTTAAAGGCCATTATTTGCCAGCGAATAACTTATAGCCTGGTAAACAGATTCTGTGATGGGGATATCTACTATTTTTGCTAGTAACAGAAATGTGCTCCTACTTTTTAAGGCAGCCCATGTTTCAAACAGCTGCTTTAGTTGAAGTCTTAACAACAGCTTGCTGAGCAGATATGATTAACAGAATAACAGAATTGGAAGGGACCTTGGAGGTCTTCTAGCCCAACCCCCTGCTCAAGCAGGAGACCCTATACCATTTCAGACAAATGACTATCCACTCTTAAAAGACTTCAGTGATGAAGCACCTACAACTTCTGAAGGCAAGCTGCTCTACTGTTAGGAAATTTCTCCTCAGTTCTGCGTTACTTCTCTCTCTTTGATTAGTTTCCATCCATTGCTTCTTGTTTTGCTTTCTGGTGCTTTGGAAAAAAGGCTGACCCCCTCTTCTTTGTGCCAGTCCCACAAATATTGGAACACTGCTATCATGTCACCCCTAGTCCTTCTCTTCTCTTCACTAGACAATTTCTGCAACTGTTCTCTGTATGTTTTAGCTTCCAGACCCCTAATCATCTTTGTTGCTCTTCTCTGCACTCTTTCCAGAGTCTCTACATCTTTTTTATATTGTGATGACCAAAACTGGATGCAGCATTCCAAACATGGTCTTATGAAATGTTTAGTGCCATGCTTCAGAAAACGTAACCAGTTGATATCTTTAAACCAAGGTCTCAAGACACAATTTCTTTTGGTTACTTACAAATGCCAGTTGTTTTCAATTACTCATATCATTTAAGCGAGGCTACTACTTCTTAAGCCTCCTAAGTTAAGAAGGCAGCTCTGTTTTGAAGTAGGAAAGTAAGAGAGGGTATCATAGATCCAGTTTCTACATTGATCCCTGTAGAAAAGCAGAAGGGTCCAAACCTATGTTTGGGTCTCCAACATACTATGTAGAAATGGAACTTGATCTTTCTTTTCCCATTAAGACTTAAGCATGTGAGTCTACTGTGGGATCCTAATCTTTTTCCTGTCTCTGTGCCAAACTATTAACATTGCCATTATTCCTCTCACTTCCTTCCTGTTGTCTCAGAATCTTTTATGCAGAGCACAATTTAGGGTTGTTTTGATATAATGCCTTTTTATATTACAGGTGCCATCGGAAGTAGCATAGCAACAGGATGAGCAAAAGCAGCAGCCATTATATCCTTAGCAAGTCTACTTCCCATCAAGTCTGTGATATTAGGAGAGCTTTTTCAATGCCAAAATCTATTAAAGTACTCCATCAGACATCCTGTGGTTGCTACAAAGGAATTAAAATGCAGAAGGGTCTGTAGGACTATCCAGGAAAGGAATTAGATAGCTGATTTAAAATCCTTGCCATTATTTATGATGTCAGAATGTTTGCTGGAAAACAAGTTCTGTGAACAATATTTTGGGCAGAATTCACTGCAAGGGTGAACTTTTGAATTTCAAAGTAAGGAGTGGGTTATCAATTGGCCATCTTGTTTCAAAGACCTTAGCACTAACTATTTACAGTGAGGAGCACAAAAAAACATAATCAATTTTCATTTTATTTATTTATTAAATTTACATGTCACCCATCACGCTACTGAGAGTGACTGATCATTGTTTAAAATTGAGGCTGATATCTCCAAAAAGATATTAGGGCTATATTCATTTTACAGGCTTAACAAATGAATGTTTTTTTTAAGTTTTCCTTTAAAAATAGCCCTTGATTCCATTACCTAAAATAAAACTAATAGAGCTAATTTCCTCATGAATGATTTATAGTCTAATTTCTACCATCGTTCAATCATCCTTGTACTGATAGAAAAGCAGCAAAAGGCAGCCCAGCAATGGATGAATAAATAAATTAAATAAATAAATGAATGTTGCTAGAGATAATGCAAGCAGTAGCTAAAGAAAGTCCAAAGATGGCAAGGGAAGTTTTAGGATTCAGGAACTGGACTGTGCTGTGTGAATACTGAGAGAATATTTGATGATATCTGAAAGTAATTTAGAATGACAAAAGGAAAAGAAGATAAGGATCCCTACAAAATTGGAACAATCTAATGTGCCTTTGGAGTATTTACAATTTAATTTCAATAGAATTATCATAAGCCTCACACACAGTAGAGAAGATAACAAACAAATGATTGACATTTGTGCTCATCCCACAATCTCAGGACCAGGTATTGGAAGTTCAAGATTTTTCCCAGCTTAACATTCTTTATCTTTACTCCAAACTTAGCCTAATCAGTTTCTAAACAACAACAACAACAACAACCTTCTCTAAATAGAACTTGGGCTATTTTATAGAAAAGTGGTCATCAGGAGACCCAGTTCATTCTCTCTTCACAGAGGGAAATTGTTCTTCTTAGGCAGAGCTTGGTGTCACCAGGAAGCTGATTTTTATTTATTACCTTCCTTGTCGCTTTGGACATTTTCATTCAGAAAAGGTAGTAAATCTAGAAACGTAAACGCAATAAGGAAAGAAGAGAATGTAGGATTGCTATAAGCATCAAAGTTTTATTCTCTTTGTGTTTCATGTGGAACTGCATATATCATTGCTTATCATCTAACCCATAATGATAGCTATGAATAAACCAGTAAAAAACCTTCGCTAGTGACAGGCCCTGTCCAGAAGAATTCCCACTTATAAGGTAATTCAGCAAAACAGCATTCATCTTTCTTTTTGTTATGAATTGCTCTACTCAAAGACATCTAAGTTAAACTGATTTTGGTCCAACAAAGTAGCAGCTAAGACTAACATGCAGCAATGTCCTTCCTTCCATAAAAGCTCTGTAAAACAGTTTAGTCTTAACTCCCCCTCCCCAAGTATACTGGATCAGACACCATATAAAATTATAGTGATAAACTGTCCCATGAGGTGTTCTCTGAGCTTTGTTGTTTTCTTGTAGGTGTTTCATTACCCAAACTAGGTAACCTCATTGGTGTTAGTAGAGAGTGGGGTTTACTCACAATTTAATTTCTAGTAGCTTGCCCTTTCAGTGTTGGTGGGAGTGGTCTTGATGGTTCTTTGGGGTGTTTACTGGTCTTGATGGTTCTTTGGGGTGTTTACTGTTACTTCTATCCAAATTTGCTGAAAATGTCATACTTACCAGAACATTGGGAACAACAAAAAAATTTCCACAAATGTATAGGTAGGACATTGTAGAAATACATTATGGTAACTGATGAGGGATGGTGGGAATTATAGTTCAGCAAAAGCTGGAAGTCCACTTTTTTTCTCCAGTTTTAGGACCACTCAAAAGCTGACTCAGCCAACATTACAAAAGTGTCAGAAGTACAGGCAGCATCACTAGCATAGTTGGTAGAGCTCTGAATCTTGAATGGTTCACCGCATATTTATCAAACAACTGAAATGTTTTTCATAGCTGTTGTTTGAACTTTGATGGTTGATTGATAAAACTATCTATAACTATCTAACTATAAAACTATCAAATATAAGATCCTTGACAAAGGGGAAAAAAACAGCATCATAGCAATAATCCTTCGAACAAAATTAAGTCAGATAAATCAGCACTGTTCATAAAGTGAGAAATGCCAGACTCTCAGCAATTCTCCTCTTTGAATAGCAGAAGTTCTAGAATGCTAAACAATTTTGATGCTATGCTAAAGAGACAGGATGGACATGCATCAATAGTTGTCTTGAGGTTACATTTGTTAAACTTCAAATATGTACACACAATAAAAAAATTAACTATACAAACATTGAGAGTACATTTTTTTAAAAATAAAAAGAGTCCTGGTTGAATATAGATTTTCTCTTGCTTACACTGACATAACTGGCTGGTTATCCAAGCTTATCTAGAATGTTTATCCTGAAGAAATAATATTTGCCAACCTGGACAAGAACAGTTGGACTGTTCATTTCCTTAGGGCGGACATTGATCATAGCTTGAACATTAATTTTAATCTCTAAACCAGGAATAAGCACCTTGTTTTGAGGACAGAGGCTAAACCTTTTAAAAACCAGGGTTTCTAATCTCCAACATGTCAGACAATAAGGCAGTGATTTCATCAGAGTGTAGAGCTAAACTTCATATAGGCTGGGAGTGATGGAATGGCCAGCCAAATAACTTCATGAAGCTTTGGGGGAAATTAATGATTGGTTATTTTTCACTAACCGAAATATGATTCTGTCCATTAACAAGCTTCCACCAAATATCAGTGGTGTAATATTGGATGGTTCCAAGATCCATATGTAGAGGAAAGGGAGGTGGACAGCAGCTCCAGTAGCTGAACAACAACCTTTCCACCCTTTCTTTAAAGAGTTGAAGTAATTATTCTCAAATACTTTTCTGCAAGAGGACAAGTAATGGGCAATGCATTCATCTGCACAGAAGGAATTTCAAGAAGACAAATGGAAAATCAGCCACTTCCTCAAAATCAACCATTGCCATGGAAAATACCTATGTTAATTCTTAAATGTTAGAGCCAGTTTTAGTGTCAATGAATTTTTAATGTCCGAAAAACAAACCAAACTAGTTTCTAAATTGAGAAGCTTTGACCTTCTTTTCATGAATATTCCCATTCTCTTTCCCTGCACAAACATAGTCATTATTTCTTTAAGGTTAAAAAATGAAGTTTCCTTTGAGTTTGACTTCTGTAACAGTATGGAAATTGTTTGCCATTGCTTTCTTTAGGAGAAAGCCCAAGGAGATAAACCTGAGATGGAAATGTTTTCTTAGATTATCTCTTCCCTCTTCAAGCTCGTTTTTATAATAACAACAAAACAAGATCTTCCTCACTAGAATTACATAACAATAATTTTATTTATTTATTTAGAAAATTTATTTGCTGCCCATCTCATATCCAACAACTGTGGGCCGCTTAAAGCATAAAATATTAAAGAAGAAAAGATATTAAAATCACGGCACACAGCAGATAAATCACAATTACACACCATTAAAACCAGATGGAAAAGGCAGGAGCTGGACACAGAGGTTGGGAAGATGGGATTAGGTTTTAATCAATCAACCACTTCCAGCATGAAACTCCCCCATTGTATCACCAAGCCATCCCTCAGACCAGGTGTTGAGGCAGTTTCAAAATGTCAGGAGGGTGGGAGCCAATCTCACCTCACTGAGTAAGATTTTCCAGAGAGCAGGAGCCATGGCAGATAAGGCTCATCATCTCCTGGAAACTGCCATCTGAAATTCCTTGGTTGACAAGATCTGCAGCATGCCCTCTCTGCCTGCATGGGTAGTTCCTCAAGTATGATGGATATCTTGAAAAAGAGGAAATCTTGGCTATTATGATTATGCAAATCCTTCAAAAGAAATGCTTCAAAATGCAAAGGAACATGTATATATGCCTCTTTCCAAATTATTAAATTAGGAATATATTTTGCCAAATTTACAGAAGCTGCTCCTGGCTATTTCCACATGCCTCCCCCCAGTGAAGCAAAGTGACTAAGCATATGCATGCATGAACAACCCCACACAACACACACACATATACAATGGCCAGAAGTTGATATCAATGCAGCTGTGCAATTCTGGAAAAAGATGCATTTGCTTTAACAAGCCAGAAATAGGTGCTTCATCTGAATTCCTACCCATTCTGAAACACCTCTTTGCTAGGATTTACTATGGACCCTTTTGGATATTCAGTGTTATTTGGATGATATGGAGGAAAGAAGATAAGGAAATGTGGTAGTGGAATGAGGAAGTACAGGACAGCATCCAGAGGAAGAGGCTAGCTAAAAAGAAGTGGAATGTAGAAAGGACTGAAGACAGTAGACAGGATTACAAAATTGGAATGGATGGAGAAAGGTATCAGGAGTGTTGTGTGACAGAAGCGTGTCAGCAAGAATCAAAGGAAAGGTGTACAAGACAGTAGTGAGGCCAGCTGTGCGGTATGGGTTAGAGACTATAGCAATGAGGAAAAGACGAGAGGCAGAGATGGAGGTAGCAGAGATGAGGATGTTGAGGTTCTCTTTAGGAGGAACCAGGATGGCTAGGATTAGGAATGAGGACATCAGAGGGACAGCTCAGGTCGGCTGTTTTGGGGGCAAGGTCAGAGAGGCCAGAATGAGATGGTTTGGACATGTGCAGAGGAGGGAGAATGGTTATTTTGGTAGAAGGATGTTTGAGATGGAGCTGCCAGGCAAGAGGTCAAGACAAAGGCCAAAGAGGAAATATATGGATGTGCTAAAAGAGAACATAAAGTTAATTAGGGTGAGAGTAGAGGATGCTGAGGATAAAGTTAGGTGGAAAAAGATGATTCGTTGTGGCAACCCCTAACGGAAACAGCCAAAAGAAGAAGAAGATTGGACAATATATTTATATTATATATCACTCAAGTGGCGCACGAACTAATGGATGATGTAATTGATTTATAAAATGAAAAATAAAAATAAATAAATAAATAAAACCATGTTACTAACTTAACAACTGCAGAGATTCATTTAACCATTGTGGCAAGAAAGGTTGTAAAATGGGGAAAAACTCACTTAACAAATGTTTCACTCAGTTACATAAATTCTGGCTTCAATCGTGGTCATAAGTCAAGGACTATCTGTACAGCTAATAATAGACTTAAAACTACAGTTGGAATCTGAATTTCCACTACCATGCATGGCGGTGGCTAAAGGAGTCGCGTCCAATTTTGCTACTATTTTTTTGCCATGGTTGTTAAACAAATCACTACAGTTGTTAAGTGACTCATGCAGTCGTTAAGTGAATATGGCTTATCCCATTGACTTTGCTTGTCTTGGAAGGTGGAAAATGACTATCGCATGATCCCAGGACATTGCAATCACTGTAAATACATGCCGGTTGCTAAGCACCCCAATTTTGAGCATGTGACATTCGGGATCCTGAAACGATTGCAAGTGTGAGGCTTGGTTGTCAGTGACTTTGTTCAATGCTGTTGTAACTTCAAATGATTGTTAAAGGGATGGTTGTAAGTTGAGGACTACCTGTTATACTATTCTAAGCAACCTGAAGGAACAGTGAGATTAAAATTAAAAAGATAAATGTATTCTTCCTGGTGTGGGCAAGCTGCTGGGAGGAATGAATGTAGGTAAAGAAGGTACTGAAAACTCAAGCTTCTCTTTCATTTTTCTTGTCTTGCAACAAGCAACATTGCTTCTCTGTTCCTAGCAGGACTCTTGGGTCCTTAGCAGCCAAATTACAGGCAGAAAATCAATATGAGAAGCTTCAACTTTCCTTTGCTGATAACTGTAGCTGGAGAGCTACATCCCTTTCCTTCTGCATCCTCCTCTGAATAAAGTATTCCATTGTGGTCCACCAACAAAGTAACTGTACAGTTTATCTACCTTAGTTCCAGCTAAACTGGCATTTTACTGACCTTGGCTTCCATCCTCCACGTGCTGACTTTTAAATCACCATTTAAAAGGTGGTGCCATAGTAGCAATAGCACTTAGATTTATATACTATTTTATAGTGCTTTCCAGCCCTCTCTAAGCGGTTTATAGAATCAGCATATTGCCCCCAACAATCTGGGTCCTCATTTTACACACCTCAGAAGGATGGAAGGCTGAGTCAACTTTGAGTCTGGTGGGATTTGAACCAGCAGACAGCAGAAGTACTGCTGCACTGCAGTCTAACTACTGTGCCAGCAAGGCTCACAAAATCTTCAATGAAAAGAAATTGAAGTTGGTCTGCTTTCAACCCAGAGACCTTGCTCTTTGTTTTAAAGCCAGAAATAGTAATAAAAAGGGGGCACTGCACCGTTATTCCTGTTCAGTGTGTCTTGCTCAAATCAAATAAATAATAATAATAATTGATAATGATTTCTTTCTTCCTGTTTGTTCTAACAAGTAAGATTTTACCAATAGTGAAGATGGGGGATAAGGCACGAAGTCTCCTTTTTAGTTGCTTTAGATATTTCAAAACACCCCCCCCCCAAACTGGGATCTCTAGTTTGGCACCTGACACCTCTTTTTCCAGGATCTAGTTGACATTCTTGCAGATACTTTGTCCATTCAGTTTGGACCAAATTAATTCCTTAAACAAATGGCAGATTTATTTTTTAAAGGGGTGGTTCTCTAGGCTGTATCACAGTACACATTTGTCTAAAGATTCCTAATTTAGAGATATCAATGTTATAACAATGAAAAACCCAGACAAGGAAGAAAAGAGGAAAAAAGGTTCTTTGCAATCCTTTAGTCATTGATTCTGGGCTATTTTTATTATTTTGTGGTCAAGCTTCCGGACACTTCCATTCTCCCACTACAGGTAGTCCTCAACTTTACATCAGGATGTTTGACAACTGGTTCATATTTATGATGGTTGCAGAATCCCGAGGTCATGTGATCCCCTTTTGTGACCTTCTGATAAACAAAGTCAGCGGGGAAGCCATATTCACTTAACAACCCTGTTACTAATTTAACAACTTCAGTGATTCACTTAACTGTGGCAAGAAATGGGGCAAAACTCAACAGATTTATCACTTAGCAACAAAGATTCTGGGCTCAATTGTGGTTGTAAGTCGAGGACTACCTGTACTTTTTAACTGGGGTGTTAGTAAAGGGCAAATATTCCTTTTAGCCCTCTTTTCTGTCTCCAAGGTGGACTTCAGTAGAAACTCTTTACCTTTTCATCTCAATTCCCTCGGAGTGTGCGTGCTTGCCTTTTTTTTCTAGCTTTGCTGTTGTTTCTTTTTCTGCCACAGAGGCTAAGTAGCAACAAACAAACCAAGATCCCTGTTTTCCAATCCTTTTTGGATTCCTTCCTTCTTTCAACTGCTGTTCCCTAATTTACAAACAATCAATTCCTCAGTCTTTGGCCTGCCCACCTCCCTAATTGCCATTTTGCTCAAGGATGGGTTTTATGCAACCCAAACCCATTCTTGAGGATCTCAGGAAGGCTAAGATAAGCAAAAACTTAAGACGCCAAATCAGCACAATTAGCATTTATTCTGGGCTTTCATTTGATTTGTATTTTACTGTTTAGTTTGAAACTTGATAAATTGCTAATTTACTAATCCACACACACACATACCCCTTGATAAAATAATTTGAATTTGTTGTATTTATCTTGCTGTTTTCTGTATAATTTACTTGGATTTTTTGATTCTTGGTACTCTCCATTTGCCAGGAAAAAAAGCCCTCTTTCAATTGGAAGATATTATTGTAGGGGTGGGGATATAACTGGGTTTATTTAACGCAACAGAATCCATTTAGACCACTGTTTATTGCTTCCTTAGTGAATATGTATTAGGAGATGGTTCTGTGGAAGTCTGAGCTATGCTCTCGAGCATATCTGGTAACACTCAAGGCTCAGAAACATGTAAATATGCCAGTGTCATAAGATCCTAATGCCTGCAAATAGTCAAAACAGCCTAGAATAGTTCCGAGGGTATTTTAAATTGGATTAAGAAGAATTGAGAGGTAGAAAGACTGATCATCTAACAGCACCCCTAATCCCATGCCTAGCAGAGTCTTATGGGACAGTCAGTTAATGAAATCCATTTGACACGTTGTAAGCTGGTCTTTGGGTAGTTTTCATTTATTTTATTTATTAGATTTTAAAATCCCGCCTTTATTATTTTTATAAGAACTCAAAGCAGAGAACATACCGCATAGTCTCTCTTCTTAATTTCCCCAGAACCACAATCCTGCCAGGTGAGTTAGGATGAGACAGAGTGGCTGGCCCAAAGTCACCCAGTGTTTTTCATACCTAAGGTAGAACTAGAACTTACAGTCTCCTGGTTTCTAGACCAGTACCTTCACCACTACACCAAACTGGTTCTTTTAAACCAGACTTCCAAGGTCCCTTCCAACCTTATGATTCTATGGTCATTAAAGTGCGTGTCCTGACTCTTGTTATTTTGTGTTCATTATCCATGCTTTGATTTTCTCCTGATCTCTGGCATGTCATTGTCTCAGTCTGCCTGCCCTAGTTGCTGTGGCACTTCCATGCATTTGGCACACCTGAGCATTTGGGTGGGTTATGTGTACTTTATTAGACCTAGTATTCATCAAACAGTTTGTTAAACTAATTATCCACAGTGATCATTGGGAAATTTTATTTGCTGGCAAACCTGAAAAAAAAAAAGTTATTCAGGTCATCCTCGACTTACAACTGTTCTTTTGAAGTTATGATGCCACTGAAAAAAATGGCTTCTGACCATTTTTCACACTGACGACTGTTTTGAGCATGTGGCCATGTGATCAAAATCCAGACACATAGCAATTGACTCATGCTTATGATGGTTGCAGTGTCCCAGTGTCACTTCTGACAAGCAAAGTCAATGGAGACGCCAGTTTCACTTAACAATTGTGTTACCAACAACTTCAGTGATTCACTTAAACAAATCTGATAAAGTTGTAAAATGGGGGGCAAAATTTACTCAACATATGTCTCACATAGGAACAGAGATTTTGGACTCAATTGTGGTCGTAAATTGAGGACTACCTATATTCTATTCAAACATGGATTCTGCTTGGTTTCTGTATCTCAAAGGCATCTTTCCAACCATTCTTCCCCCTTGCATACGTGTTTTGACTCCCCCATCTTTGATTCCATGGCCTTATTCGTTAACGTGTCATAGAATACTTTCCTAGTTTCCCTGTCATATAAATTGATCTCATTAATCCCAAAACTAAGCAGATATCTTGCTTTCAACACCTACTAAGGGAAAATATATTGTTCTGCCTTTGTTCAATCACTTCCTTGTTTTGAACATGAAGAGTTGCTGTCCTTATACATTAACACCTGGTAAGAGTAGCTTCTTGTCAACAACTTTGTCCTATCACTAGTTGCCCAGCAGGGTTTAGATTAGCTGAATGTGTTAACATGTTTGCTGTTCCTTACTTTTGTCCTTCAGAAACAGCTGGCGGGATGGACGGTTTGGTGGTCATCCCAATCCAAGCATTGCCAATTGCCCAGCATTAGTGTAATTGGACAAATTTAATAGCCCTATTATCTCTCCTGCTAAAAGGCTCACAAAGACTCAAGGCAGAGATTCAGTGAAGCAAACACAGGTTACTGGTGTAATGAGATGGAAACAGCAAGCTGTTGTTACTATTTCCCCCCTCATCTTTAAGACAATGTGCTTGAACCAGCAAAAAAAAATATGACCATGTTGATCTGGTAAAATCTTATCTCTCTGGATTATAAATATGGCAAGGAGATGAGATGGGAGTTACATATTCCCCTTAGCCTCTCAGCATCCTTGCACTATCATCTTGGTTTGGTAAGTCTGCTTTGTTTTGAGCTCAAAAGTTTGGAATTCAAATAGGTGTGCAACGTATTTCCATGATTCCATTGAATTCAGGGAGATTCTGTGGCTTTCTGCATGGAACTGAGCTGATAATTTTTGTAGTTGGTAAGCATATTCAGAGTTCTTGGGATCTGGAAAAAAATAGGTACTTTCCAATGATGCTAGGCTAGGAAGTGGAAGAAAGGAAAAGAAATTGAAGGAGTGATAGGTCTTTTAATGATAGGGCTTGTACAGTTGATGATAGCACACTGAGGAAAAAAAATGAGATTTATAGATTTAGTTGCTTTGTAAATTTGTTAATTCTGCATCTTCTGAGCAGAACTCCAGCAAAATGAACTTTGGTTTCTATATATACCTCACTTCTTAGTCTCTCAACCAATCCATAATCCAAGCGCTTGGCTTAAATCTCTTCTTTGCCAGTCACCTATGTATTGGTGTTTTGTTTGTAACAAAATTGGAAAATTTATAATTGGAAGTGTTTCCTTCTTGCCTTCCACTCCCCACTCTCTTTTAGCCTTCAGATCAAATATTTATTGGGGTCATAGACTCAGCAATGGAGGTGGGATACAGTCCTTAAAAGTATAGAGAAGCAGCCTTAATTCTTAATATTAAATTTTAGTTTGAATCAAATTACATTTCCCACCTCAGCTTTTATTACAAGTAGCCGATGTGAAGCTGTTATGATTGAGTTCTGCTGCTGGACCTCTGAGTACTTCTGCATGGGCTTTGGCACTGTTCCTGAACCATCCTAGGGTTGCTTGGATTGGATAGCTGAGCTGATATGCATGAGTTTTCCAATTTATCTTTTAGAGTGGTGGAATTGGAATGGTGTGGAGAATTCATGCCTTGTCCCACCTCCCACTTCCTATCTCTTTAGCTGTCTTACTTCCTCCCTCATCATAAGTGAGCAAATGCTATCACTACTGCCTTTCAACAGACTTAAATAGATAAGCCATTCTTATCAGCCCTCCTTTGTTGAAAAATGTTTTGTTTTATTGAAAAGGATTAACAAGGGGCTTTGATGAGAAGTGCTGGGTGGGGCCTACTTCAATGGCTTATTTTTCCCACAGTATTAATAAGCCAGGTGGCTGTTTTTGCAACAGAACCTGACTAGCCTTGAGACCTGACAGGTAAGCCATTTTCCAAGATTTTCATTTTCTTTCTCTTTCTGTGAAAAGATGGGCAATGTTGAAGTTATTTCAGAGTATTCTTTGTTGTGTGGGACAGTGTGCTTAATTTGATTGTAGTTTGTGTGATATGTTGTATATTATGTTGGTAAATGACCAGTTATTTATCCACTAGGAACTTGGAAGAATTTGTAGTCTTATTTTATGTGGAAGGAGATCTAGAATTTTGCATACCTCACTCTTAATATTGTGCCCATGTTCTTATACTTGTTTTCACATTGCTATGGTTTTAAAAGGTTTGAGGTTATTTCTCTCTACTGTACTAACTTTCCTATTTCATCCCAGCCTTTGGGGAAGAAACTTGGATTAGGGTTACTACAGCTAGATTGCAAAAAAAGAGATAGAAAACTCTTAACTCTTCTGTGCCATCTGCTGGTTGGCCAGATTTTTGCAGCCCAGATTTGGCGACCATAA
This sequence comes from Myanophis thanlyinensis, assembly GCA_017656035.1. Lineage (NCBI taxonomy): Eukaryota > Metazoa > Chordata > Lepidosauria > Squamata > Homalopsidae > Myanophis > Myanophis thanlyinensis. The sequence goes on from JAEANM010001964.1 coordinate 13,880, forward strand.
ATCCTTTTGATTTTTAACTTATTTTGTTTCTGTCTGTCTTCTTTTATTGATGTATTGCGCTTTTTAATATATGCTTTTAACTGAACACTGCTCAGAGTCACTCTGGGAATTATATGGGCAGTATCTAAATTTGACAAACAAATAAATGAGTGAAGTGCACTCAGTATTCTCATAAACTAGGTATTTATCTTTAAAAAAAAATTTTTTATGATGCATAGCAAAAAGCCCCTGCATTATCTGAAAGTCAACACATCCTTCTCACTTTTCTCTACAACAAGAGCCCTGTGAGGTAGATAGGACTGAGAGTGTGTGACTGGCCCAAGGTCATCTAGCCAACTTTCATGCCTAAGGCAGGACAAAAACTTTCCTGTCTATATAGAATATAGATTTTCAATCATCCAGGTTATGGTTGTCCCAAAGTTGCTTTTTAAAAGGCTAGTGGACTTTCTTGTCCACCGCACCCCCTTGAAAAGAACTGAATTGAAGAAGCTTCTTGGTGAAGTGAAGTGTTTTCAAGGAAAATAAATCAAGAAAGTCCAGTTTAAGAAACTGTCTAGGCCAGCTCCTTAACCAGTAGAAAAAACTGACTCTCTCATCCATGCTTTATCTTCATAAATCAGATAGCTGGAAGGTCCTACATTGACCATCAAGACCAACAATCCTGCTCAGTCCATGACACAGGACCACCAGTCACTACTTAAAATATATTCAGCTCACTAACTCCCTGAGGAATTAATTCCTTCTACTATCAAATATCTCTTATCTTGGAATTCTCCCAAGATTCCACCATAGGCTGTTTTTCTATGTCTTAATCCAAGCTTGTAAAATATTTCATGTACTTCATGTCATTGAATTTAAACTATGAAATAAATACGTCACAGCAAATAGCATTTTGCTACTAAAGCTTGGCTACATCATAGAGGGATGGCATAGCAAGTTACTCTTCAGTAGAGAAAACCCACCACCATTCAAGCAACATGCAAGAGGGCAAGTACATTGGGCTTTGGATGGGAAAGGAAAGTGGAGGAAAGGAAAATAAATTGTTCCCCTTGCATTTGCTAGGATTTTGTTCCCTATGTACTAGCCTATCCTGCAACATGAAGTAGCTGGGCAATTGTCCAGAGACAGCATGGTAAATATGGAATGATGGTAATCTAGTACCTGTTATCCTTCTTTATTCTAAACCTATTTTTTTGTTGTTGGGTTCTTCCTTTCCAAAGTTTCATCTGCATCATCATGGCTCTTTGGATCCGTTCCCTACCTCTCCTCCTGCTGCTGGCTGTATCAGCTCCTACAGTTAGCCAAGCTGCTCCCAATCAGCGTCTGTGCGGCTCTCATCTGGTGGAAGCCCTTTTCCTTATATGTGGAGAGCGGGGATTCTACTATTCTCCCAGGACACGAAGGAACATGATAGAACAACCACTAGGTAACTTTTGCCCCCTAATCTAGAATGCCCTGTCTGTAACATAATCTGGTGAATTTGAAAGGTAGTCAGTCTTAAAATAGATAATGGTGTTTTATATATCAAGGATTGTTTTTGAAAACATGATTTGCCATGCTGACTCAGGAATTCTGGGAGTTGAAGTCCATGAGTTACGAAGGAGCCATAATTGCCCACCCCTGCCCTAGACCATGAAAGAAGCTGTCTCCAGATTAGCTTTGCTCCAACCCTCCCTATCTTCCAGGAAGCCCTGGAAATAATTTAGTTTCAATGAGAATCATAGGGTGGCTGTTGGCAACCATCTGGTTCATCATTATTGCTGCCTATTTTAATTGGGTTATTTTAATGTATTTTTCCTTGTTGTGATCCTTTCTGAGCCTTGATTGCGGCAATCTATAAATATGGTAAATAGATAAATATACATCCAGAATCTGAAGAATATTGGCAAACACAAATCACCCAGCAAAATAATTCAGGAGAGGAAAGTATGAAAACAAACTTCCCAAATTAGTTCCTCAATGAGTAAAAAAAATGGCATTCCTTTTTCTGAGCCTTCCAGATGTTTTGGGATGCAACTCCCATAGGCATGGTTGGGGATTATGGATACTGCAGACCAATGCATTTAAATGGGTTTGAAGTTAGGAAATGCTGTTCCCTGTGTTTTACCCTGATTGATTCTTGATTATTCCACTGTTAAATGGAGAGTGGAATAGACTAATATCCAAGATGCATACATCTCCTCAGTGGTATTTTCCATTTGTCAGTGAGGCAGCCTCCTAGCTCATGATCAATTTAAATCAGTGCCAACTTGACACCAATATTCCTGTTATTTTCGGTAGCCTGGAAATAATACAGTGCTACTATGGCAATAATAATGTAACTTAACTGTTTTCCTAAAAGTCAGTAGACAGAGCAAGAAGCCATCTCTGAATCAAAAGTTCCACAAGGAGTTTGCCAAGTGCTGCCAAAACCAATGCATCCTGGTGGGGAAAAATATGCATCATTTTTCTCATTTCAAACACACAAGAGAAGAAGGCTAGTTCCTTCTTTCCACTTGGTTTTATGCAAACCATCTTGACTCATTACTTGTAGGCAAGGTTTGCAGAGAATGCTACATTTGGCTAAAAGGAAAGCAGACTGTCATGTAGCATATAGGATGAGAAACACTCAATTATTGAAGACTCTAGGAACCATCATACTATATTTTTATTTGTTTGGAGATAGCAAGCTGGGATAGGATGAAACTGTCAAAAATAATCAATAGCATTCAACCTAAACTCAGCCCCAAAAGCAGCTATGAATGGTTCAGGCAGAGGCATTATAGCATCTTTGGGGATGCCAAGCTGAAACAGAAATTCCAAATGAATATACCTTCTGTTGAATACACTTTAAACATCCATCTAATGCTGGTCTTCTCTTATTTGGCAGTGAATGGTCCTTTATCGAATGAGGTGGAAGTACCAGTCCAAGCAATTCAGAAAATGAAGAAAGGAATTGTGGAGCAATGCTGTGAAAATACCTGCTCTCTCTATGAACTAGAGAACTATTGTAACTAGAAGAACAGAAACTGTTCCATGCAGAAATGGAAAAAAAAAGGCACTTTGCTACTGCACCTTTTAAGTAATTAAATAAAAAAAAAACCATGAATCTATTTAAACAGTTTTTGCAGTGTTTTCTTTGTTGCATGCTCTCTTTACATCTGATTTGTTATTATTAATGGATTCATATCTTACTTTCATTGGATTTTAAAATTCAGAAGAATGCAGTGGTTGCTGAACTGCTTGTTGCTCCCCTCCATATAGATATGCAGTGCTCCTGTCTACAATATTTTTTTCTAGTCATTTCAGTTAGCAGATTTGATTTGCCTTTTTATGAAGTGAAAAAATAATCATACCAGAAGTGCCTGGATCTCCAGATAAAGATATTTTTGACTCTCAATTTTCAAGAAGAGAAAAATGGACCTTTTATGGGAAGCTATACTTGGTATTTCTTCAAAGTAAAGTTTCATCTGCACCAATGAAATGTCTTCCGGGTTTCAATAAACTATTATTATAAATGTTCAATCACAAGATGTCCAACAACACACATGCAAATCCCAAAGGTGCCAGTAACCCTCATTGTCCTGAAAGCTAATAGTAATACCGTAGGAAACTAGATGGATTAACCATTTGCTTATTTACATGAAGGAGAACTTGCCCTTATGTATAACTTTCAAACCTTGAGGTAACATTTCCAATGACAATTATTCAGAATACATCTGGCCAATCTGCATGCTTAAAGTGATTAGACAAAGACAATACCAACAGCTGTCAGGCAGTTTTAGTTACATTCCTAGCAAATTCCAAGCACACAAATACCACAGGGATGAGTATGTTATTGATGTTAGGAAAGAAAAGTTTTAAAATTGGACTGATGATGATCACATAAGAATATGTGGGGCAGCTGCAGTTTAATAACATTCTCAAAGCCACTAAATACCTTTCTAAGCATGCTTGTCATTCACATTGCTAATGTAATCCTGTTGGCCAAAATAATAAATATTTCAATCTCATAGTAGTTTTAAAGGTCGATGAAGGTGCAGGGTAGGACATCCTTTGCTTTCTAAACTGTATTTGGCAACCAAAAATCAGCTGGGGAACAAGTGAAGAACCCAAAGCAAATGTATAGTAGCATTGGTGTATCCATGTTTTCTTGATAAAATGGATTACAACAAATACAAAGACAGGTTCATTACTCTGAGCAATCAGAGTGATTTGTGCACTGAAAGAAAAAGAGTAAATTGTAATGTCATTTGCTTCTTTTTGGTGGATTGGGAATTGAAGAACTCTTTAAAAAATGGCAAGTTCTAAAAGTCAAGATGGACATCCCTGAGTATCTCCATGTTGCAATTCTTCCAACAAAGCCTCCATCTCAGGTGATCCATGTTTTGGTTTTTAGAGTATGCATACATTCCTGTGATAATTGTTCAACTTTTCAAACATTCACCCAAGTGCTTACCAAGTAGAAAGCCAAGCTGTTGGCCTCCCCCATTGCATATTTGTCTTTTTGTGGTTGGCATTGACTCCACTCTGTCTGGACAAGGTAAGCTGAACCAAGGACACCCTTTTGGCTGTGAATAAAGACCAAAAAAAACCCAACAAAAAAGTCAACTCTTTGGCGTCCAAGTCATAATTTTATTATTAATTTTGGTCCAGTGGAAATCATTTTCAGTCTTGACAAATCCTAAGGCCACCTAAGCACCCTTATTCCTTGGTTAATTCTATATACATAGTTCTAAGTTCTAAGCAATTGAAATTTTCTGTGTATTAGTACTCAATGTGTGTGTCATAATTTTAGCCTGGTCTATTGATTTGAATGCAATTACAAGAAATGTTTTTAAAAGATAATCGTTTTTTGTCAAATATAAATTTGTTATGTATGTTAGAGATTTTTAAACCTGGCTGCATTTATTCTCCGTTTCAGCTCTATTCCCATCCTGTACAAGAGTTTAGCATTCCAGGCAGGTATTAAGAGTCCAAAAGTTTATTTTATGTACTTCAGCTCAAACAATATTGATAACTTGGCACTGGTTACTTCGGACAGTGCTGGAATCTGAACTGCTTTAATAGCAATGAAAGTACTCTATTCATTTTACTGGTGTATTGAGCAAAGAGCCAGATGTATTGCAATGGAGGGGAGGGGTTAGTAAATGGTCACATGGATGTTTCTGTTTGGTCCTTCAACATTCTGCATCTGCACTGCTTAGTCTTGGTTGCCAGACCTCACTGGGCACGTGCGCTTCATTCAGTTCTTTTACTGCTAAATCACTTGGTGTCTTCAATCTAAGGAAGCCAATAAGAAGTGCTTTCCTCCAGAGAATGCTGGGATTCTGTGAGAAAAAGCATTAAGTGGTAGTGTATCAGTTAAAGGATGGGGGGGGGGGGAATACTTCCTCTGAAACTGCTGAGTAGGTTCTCTCAGAGAGAGAGAGGAACAAAGTATAGATTAATCTGATGGAAATGGAAAGAGAGGTAAGGATGAAATAGTTGTTGCCAGCTAGCATTCCCCCAATTGTTGCCAGAAACTATTTTGTTTTGTTCAGCTACTGCAAAGTTCAAGATTCCTTCCATAGTAATATGCCTTGTAAAATGGAATGCTCAAATAATTCATCTTGAAAAGAGACTCTTGGAACACAAGATGTCCATCGAGTTATCTGGGCTTGACATCACGCAGGATCGCCAAAGGTTCCATTCAAAACAGTTGATGGGTATTTCTTTTCTGCTTTTAGCTTTCCCAGGAAGGGAGTTATGTAAACATTTTATGACATTGCTGAGATGTTTGTCCCCCTCATGAAATATATGAAGCTTGTTCCAACCTATTGCACCACTTTTGAGAGTTTTGCGAAGTATTCTGCAAAGAGGGAAGGACACACAAAGCATTTCATTCCATCCTTTTAAAGCAGCTGTGTCATTTGCAGGGCTCAGATGGCTGCTTAGGTAGCTACTTGTGGTTCCTTCTACAAAAGTTTAGTGCCTTTTGAGCACCATCAAAATCAGTTTCAAAATGATGGTGCTGTAACTTTGACTTGTGGAATGATTCCGTGTTGGGGCTACATTAAACAGGAGATGATACAGGTGTGAAAATGAACTAGGTACATGGATTGGATCAGGATGAGCTGGAGAAGGAGTTAGCTTTTCTTTTTGCACTTTTAGTCGAAATCTATTTTAGGGCTTGCAGTACAGTTGTCGTTCTTTCTTACCCATGAAATAGTTTGAAATTATGGCACTGATTTTCAACGCACTGCAATGATATACTGTAGCCAGTCAGGAATTTGTGATACCATGAAGAGGCAGCAAGAGATCTTATTGCAACGAGTTGCTTAGCCCTGCTTTAATTGCATTGATTTGTAGATATATAGTAGATATGGGCATATAAAAACATGTTAAGGAAAATGAAAGGGTAGCAATTAGAATCCCAATTTCTATTAATTATAAAATACATGCAACTTTTAACATTACACCTGCTTCACTGGGATTTAGAACATTATATATTTATGGCTGCCCTGCACTCATGTTGTAAATAGAAATACTATACTGACTTAATTCTCTTAAGTGCTGCTGCCCAAATGAAGATAAGGTTGGCCCATGGTATTTTGGGCCTGAGACAAAAAATAAAATGACTTCTCTTCCCATTCATGTTAGAAGTGTTAAGTGAGAATCAAATCCTGCTTAATGCTATTAATGCAGGTGTGGGCAATTATGGCTCCTTCATGACTCGTGGACTTCAACTCCCAGAATTCCTGAGCCTGCCATGCTGGCTCAGGAATTCTGTGAGTTGAAGTCCACGAGTCATGAAGGAGCTGTAATTGCCCAACCCTGTACTAATGCAACAGTCTCCTTACTAGAGGACAGCAATGGAGTCAGACTATGTCAGACCAGTCCCAAAGGTGCTTTTTCAAGAGGCAACTGGACTTCTTTTGTTTTTCTTTGAAGACGTTTCGCTTCTCATCCAAGAAGCTTCTTCAGCTCTGACTGGATGATGGAGAATGGAAGGATTTATACTCCTTGCAGACAGCTGGTCATTTAAATTCTTTTAGAAAGTTGTTGAGGCCACCTGGAGGTTCATCTGTGTCGTCAGAGTCATCTGAGTGGTGAACATGGGTGTGGAGCCTTCTTGGAACTGTTGAAAGGACTATGTGGTAGACTGGAGATAGATGATGTTGTATCCTTCCCCCCCCCTCTATTGAGACAGGGCTGTTCAATTTTGACATAGATGGCCCCTTTGACCCCGCTTTCAAACCACTGGTCCTCTCTGTCCAAAATGTGAACTTTTCTTTCTTCAAAAGAATAGCCTTTGTCTTTTAAATGCAGAACAAACCCATCAGGACAAGATTCAGAAGTCCATCTACATTTAAAAGATTTATGACTACAACTGAGCCTAAGATTTCTCTTGTTTTAAGTGAGACATTTTTAAAGTGAGCTTTGCCTCATTTTACCACCTTTATTACTACAGTTGTTAAGTGAATTATTGCAGCCGATAAGTTAGTAACCTGGCTGGTAAGTGAATCTGGCTTCCCCATTGACTTTGCTTGTCAGAATGTTGCCAAAAGGGGATCATATGACTTTGGGACAAAGCAGAGGTTGTAAGTATGAAACAGTTGCCAAGCATCTGCATTTTGATTACATGATCCTGGGGATGCTTCCAAAGTCATAACTGTGAAAAATGGTCATAAGTCACTTTTTTCAGTGCTGTTGTAACTTTGAACAGTCACTAAATGAGCTGTTGAAAACTGAGGACTATCTGTATTAGGGTTTTATTTGTATGACATTCACTTACAAAATAAATAGACAGGCCTATATGTGAAGAATACTATCTAGTTGGGTAATGAAATGTCTGCAAGGAAACAACCAAGCTAAAGAGTACCATATAAAAGTTCTGAATTCAAGACATTACCTCTTACATTCCTCAAAATTAGAGCCTATTTTTACTCACTTCTGAATAAGTAGTTTTCATCCTGAATACGTATACATATTTTCTGCATGAGTGTTCATACCAAAGTAGAGAGTTTCACAAGGAAAGTTGGCTGTAATCTGCAGATTCCATCTTAGTTTTTATATCCTCTGTCTTCTTCCTCAACAAAACATGGGGAAAAGACACAACAATATTTCTATCGCATTCAAGACTGAGACTAAAGGAATGTGCAGGAATGTTTTAGCAGGCTTGGAGGTTCCCTCCATCATCTTTGGACATAATGTGGCCATAAATCAATGTGTTTGTATCTTTTCTTTATGCTACTTCTCTTTGCTATTTGAAGGGAGACCATCACTGCATTATGATTACCTCATATAACACGGTAATGAAATCATAAAGAGATGGGAGAGGAAGGAAAACAACAGCATAATAACAACAAATCTTCTTCTCAGTTTTTTTTAAAAATCATAATATGCCAAAAATGTTCTTCCTCTTCTGTTTCTCTTCATTCAGAGGATATTTTAGAATAGTGAGGTATCCTTTTCATTGCACTGTAAAGCTGAGATCTACCAAGAAGGCTTATTACTAGTGCTGTTGTTTTTCTGTTACATTTCTTTCCATCCTTCTGTGTTTTTTTGGCTGCCTATGTTTCCTGATTTGAAAAAGCATTGTAGAAGCAGTTCCCTTGTGTGGTCATCTTTTGAGACATAACTGAAACCTGTTGGAAAGTAGAGAAGCTGGTAAAATGATTTATCCCCTAAGCCTTTAAAATAGCATTTTAAAAAACAAATAGATCCCAAATAATCATTTTTCTAGTGGAGAAATCAGAAGTTACACACTCCACTCCCCATCCTGGATTTAACATGTGGCTTGTACTCTGCAATTTAACTATTTTGTCTCTCTTTCTCTCTTTCTTCTTTTTTAAAAAAAAAGAAGACTCAAGGTTACATCACTTAGACCTCTCCTCACAGAAATTCCTGCTTAAAACATCAAGGTAGACAATCCAGTACTGTTGTGTCTGCGCGTGCGTGGGTGGAGTTTTCCATCTAGTCTGCCCGTGCTGCGCCAACTGCTGGCAGCTGATTGGCTGCCGCAAGGATGGACTCTGATTGGCTGCAGGCAAACTGCGAAGTATAAAACCAGCAGTCCGCTTGCAGCCGCTTGTCTTTTGCCGGAAAATAAAGGGCTACTGCAAGGACATCTAATTGTGCCTTTTTCCTTCTTTACTTGCATCACACGTACTTTTCAAGTACCTTCAAGTTTGTGTTGTGTTATTTCTAAACTTTGCTCAGGTTAGTTATAGTGAATGGAAATTGGAACTCAACGGTAAAGTATTTGGATGATAGAAGCTTGCTTGCCTTCTCTAGAATAAAGATCCATACCACAGGAGAAGATTTTCACACAGGACAGAAAAAAATACTATAGATATGACTTTTGGAAGCAATATTCTCCCAAATGAAGTGGACGTGTGAATCCCACAAGTTTTATTACAAATAGGTGTGTATGAGAAACTTTCTACATTTTTCCTAAAGATGGACAACATCCTTCTCAGCCAAATCTGGAAGCAAGTGCAATCTCAGTTATAAAATTAGGATAGAGATTCATACTCTAGATGATTACTGTACCAATAGTCAGTAGTAACATAAACTTCAAACAGATTCCTCATCTTAATGTTTACACGTACCCAAGTTTAGGAATCCAATCCAGAATTATAGGCAATCTTAGTTAAATGGTAAAATACAGCTAACTCTAGAATGTTATATCAGAGCATTATTTATTTTATTAAAAATAGCTACAGTGAAATCAGAAAATAATTACTGTCTGGGAATAATGATGTAGTACACCAAACAAGGAGGAGTGTCTTATATTGATGATAATGATCTTTTCTGCTGAGTCTTGGGAAAGGAAAGGATCTTGACCATGCACAGCTATGAGGTTATGTTAAAGAATACACCATGGTTAATAAGAGAGATGATATTGCATCATCAGAGAATGCCCAGCAGCCTAGCTTAGGGTGACCTGCTCCAGTTGGAAAGCAAGGGTCAATGAAAGTTGCCTGTTTGAGCAATATGTAGTATAGCTGATAAAATTGTTCTATCTTGGGTTTTACCTTGGGATTAATTCAATCTTGAAAATTCTGAAGAAGTGGATTGGTGTGTTGGAGTAGAATTAATTTTATCTCATGTGTCTTGAACCCATACTCCACCTGGCTCCTTTAGAAATTTGGGGTGGTGGCGATGGGGATCCAGGCATGTTGGATGAAGAACATTGCCAGTGCTTCTTGGAGAAAAAGGGTGATGTCAACTAGCTTCAAAAGACAGTGATTGATAAGGTTTACTTTTGTTGCCTCTCATAGATGACTGTTATGTATTCCATTTGGCTTCTGAAGTCTACTCAAAAGTGGCACTTTACTTTTGGTATGTTTTATTGTATTATATTATTATAAGGCAAGATTGTTGTCATTTTTCATTGTAAACCATCAAGAATCCTTAGGGAATATACGTACTAGTATTCTAAACTGAATAAATAAAATATGTCTATGAGTTCTTTTTTGTTGTATATTGCAATATGCAATATTCAGTTATACTGTAACTCAGTGTAATTCTTCTGTCTTTCCTTTTTGAAGGTATGTACAGTATCTGAAGTTAGAAACCCCACGCTTTTCATCATGCAATGGAAATTCCAAAACAGAAATATGTAAAATATTCAGTTATGATTCAAGAGCCTCTCCCATCTGAGGCTGCTATTGCCTTTGCACATCCCCATGAAACCATAGAGTTTCTGTCCATCAGTTCCTCACCGATGAGAATGCCAACTTGTCCTGGTTTCCAGGCGTTCCCTTCTCATCATGAATTGAAATATCCATAGCACCCTGCCATTATTCCCCTGGTTGGTCCAATGGATGGTTTTGCTGCTTCCCTGCAAAAATTATTGGTGCTTACTCTTCCCTCCTCCTTCCCCCACTGTGAAACCTGAGAGAATTGAGGGAAGAACAAGGAAGGAGTCAGGATAGTGGCTCACTGCCACACAACCTTTCTCACTGGCCAGTTAAAGGAGAAGTTGCCAGCTAGAGGGAGGGATGCCACTTATTTGGGGAGACTTAAACTGATGGCCATGTGAAGAGGAGGAGGAAGAGAACAGGAGAAATTCAGAGAGGGAGGGAAGGAGTGAGGGAGGGAGAGAGGGGGGAGAAGACTAATTTATTCTGACTCAGTACTGCTTTAAAGCTAATTTGTGGTGGCAGTAACACCAAGGTAGCATGCCTGGGTAAAATATCTTGGTTTTATTAATCTTAAAACAAATATGTCAAGGTCTCATGCCAGTGGCAGAGGGCAATTTGAAGGGAATGCAAATAAAGACTTAAGTTCATTCATGCTGTTTGCGTAGAGAGCTTGGAAGCTAATCTGGGGAGTAAGATTTGTTAGATGGAAGGCTTCAGGCGGAGGCATTGTTAGCATTGCCTAGAAAGGCCAGAAGTCCTCTTTTCCTCATCTGTCTTTGCCAATGCCTACCAAAGGGATCTTGCTCAAGTTTCCTAGGAAAATAGGTTGAATCATATTCACTGGTCCAAATATAGGAGTCTCTGTTGACTAATGCTGGTGCAAAGAATAGAGAGGTGGATGAAATCCAGGGTGGGTAGTTAAAAACCTTCCACATGCAGAAAGAAGTCCAGAATTGACTTCTCCATTTGTAAAGTTATTAAGGTTAGATGCATTTCCAGATAAGGCCATTGGTAAAAGAATGGTCCCCAGACCAATATCCGGAAAGGAAAAAGCAGGTTTCCAACTCTCTTTCAAATTTGCTTAACTAGCCTGTTGGATCTGGACTTGGACCAAATTCATCCCTGAAGCTCAATTGGATAATTGCAAGAGCAGCTACTTTCTTCCATCTGCATTAGCCATTTTTTATTCAAATTAATTTCCTTTAAGGAAACATGCAATAAAAAGTACAAGTTGCTCTTCTGGTATTGTTTCTTCCAGTGGTGGAATTCAAATTTTTTTACTACCAGTTCTTTGGGCGTGGCTTGGTGGGTGTGGCTGGGGGGGGGTCATGTGACTGGGTGGGCAGTTTCTCTAAGCAGGGCAATAAAGATTAGGCTAGAAACAACACCAGAATG
>JAEANM010001965.1:0-25886 GCA_017656035.1 Myanophis thanlyinensis
AGACAATTAGAACACCAAGGATTATCAAGATAATATAGAAGAATATATATATGAACAAATCAGTGTATTACATAATTTCATTTTGTAATGTAATTTTATATATGAAGATAAAATCAAGGTTTTGGAAAGTATATTTGCTTTATGTGGAGCTCTTTTCAAAATATTCATTGGAGTTGGTTAGCTAATAATAAATAAGTAAATAAATCTAATAATAGGAGAAGATGTAACAGTATCTCTTCAGTTTTATTAAAGGACATATCTTATAGCCCCCCCCCCAAAAATCCACAAAAGAAGTCAACTACAATTAATATATTTAAGAATATATATTTATGAGTACCTATACAAAGAAGATTGAGTGCTGGGAAAATAGGTTCCAGCAAGGAATTATTTGTAACTGTGTGGCTCTTTTCTTTTCTAGGATTTTACTGCTGCGGTATGGTAGATTGGCCTCTCGCAACAACCCAGAAAACATTCAATTAGTAATGGCTTCAGAAGATAGTGATTCCACCAATCCAAAGAGAGGATCACTACCTCTCCCGCAGAGCTCTCAGCCTACAGATATGGTACCCAGACCATTATTGCCTCTGCAGAGTATTGAAGGGAAAAACCCCTTCCCACCATCCCGGAGAAGCTCCATCATGAGCATTCTCAATGCCCCATTTTCGAGTAGGAGAAATTCATTGGCTGCTGGAGGAAGGCGCCTTTCTATTGGGCCCTGGATGCATTGTGGTCGAGTGAGTTTTTCTGGGTTACCACTCTTTGAACCCGTTCAGGAGATACATTATGAGAACACCTACAAGACTCAGCCAGATAAAGATTGCAGATTTAATTCCTCGCGCGCACAGCAGGTTCTTGAGTCCGTTCTGGCCAGCTTCTTCAGTGATGTCACATACAATCCCGCAAATAGTGGGCAGTTGGTCCTAAACCTCTCAGACCTTGTCAGGAGCCGGATCAAAGATCTAACCCCACCACGCTACAAACTTGTATGTAATGTCTTTCTGGGCCAGCTGGCCAACCAAGGGTTGCACATTGCTAGTCGGTCCCTCTGGGATGTGGAGAATGATAGCTTTGCTTCAGCCACTTTCACAAATTCATCGCTTTTTGCTGTAGTCACAGTTCATGGACTATATTATGAATAGCTGGGCTTTCCTCTCTCCTAATTTTATCTTGCTAGAGATTAAGATTGATCAGAACTGGGGATGTATCTGGACATAAAGTAACATCATATGGTGCAAAATATATGTGCTAAAATCATAGAGCAGCAAAAGATAAAACTAGGAAATCTGCTCCAGTGGGAACTGACAATCAACACATCTCTTTAAGAATTCTTTTGTTCAATTGGCAGTTAGAATGGTTTGGCTCTCCAGTATTACTTATGCCTTTGCTTGTACAAAAGATTATATAACTTCCTTTTTCAAAAAATAAACCCATTGCTCTTCCTTGAGCAAAGAGGATCTTTCAAAATCAGATTATGCTAAAGGTACCCAAAATATAACTATATATTTGCTGGATTTGAGACATATATTGCAAGTGAAAGACCAAAATATCAAAAGGCCTCTGCATGCATTAAGACTTTTAAAAACGTTGAAAATGTTTGAGACATAGAAGTACACTTTCTTCTCACTGCATCTTATATCAATGTCATTTTTTCCATTGAGGTCAAAAACCTAATATTGTAAAATGTAAACACAAATGTGGGGAAACCCGAGCACCATCCTTGACCTAACTCTTGAAATTATATTTTAACTTTAGCTTTACTGCTTTGAATGAAAAAGTACAAGATAGCCAATTATTAATAATAATGACAGTTATGTTTTAACACATTGGGTGAACACTAATTTAGGGAAAGCTATGCATCAAAAATGAATTTGTCATCTCTGTCAACTTTGCTAAACTGGGTAGTGATATCCAAACTATTAGCACCTATCGACTAGAAATGAACATGCTGGATGTAATGCTGAAGATGTCATATGGGGATTACTTTCCCTACATACCTAAAATTGCTTCACTCTACCTGATAGACTATTGAAAGAAGTGTTCAAACAGGTAAAATAGAGACATGGAAATAGAATAGTAGCCAATGTAATATTGTCTTTAGTTTTAGTAATTGCAGGTATGTACCCAATCCTGTTCCAGTACTGGGAAGGGATTTTAGTTACTCAGGAATGTTACCAAAAATGGTAGTAAGATTCTGCCTTGCCGCTTTCCATTCTAACTGATAGCGCATTTTAATCTTTACGTCTATAAGAGCCGAGACCACTTTACCATAAGAAACACATCCTTTTTTCATCTCGGACCTTATATAGACCAGTTCATGCTGTCAACTTGCCCTTGGCGTCATTTCCCATGAAAGGCTTGTCACAGTCTCCTATCTTCTAACTATAATTATTTAAAGTAATTAAACTTAATTAAACCTAATGTTTATTTTCACAGAACTTTAAACACCTACAATGGTTTAAAATATCTTTGCTATTGCTAGAAGTTGTTTTAATTCCCCATTGAAATAGTTTACGTTGCATATTAGAATGTAGGTTATTGTGCGCATTTTGTCAGATGTTACTTCAAACACACAGTTGGAGTGGTAAATACTGATAAAAAAAATATGAACATTCTGCATTAAACCCAGAACCCATCAGATATTTTAGGACTATAATATCTGCCTTCTGAGTTGCAAAATATAAACTGTATAAAAAACTATTCTGGTTATTCAATAAAGATATCCAAATAGCTCCATGCTACACAGATGACAGCAATGCATAAAAAGGGATTAAGAAAGGTTTCGTGTATCTCAAAGTATCTTTCAAGTATCTGAAAGGTTGGACATCAGGTTTCTGTGTTGTAGACGTAAAAATGTGAAGTTTTCATTAACGCATGGGATATAGCCATGTGTTCATTTGAAAATGGGAAAGCTTAGAGTTCTAATCCAGAATTGGGCACGAAGCCAGTGGGCTGACTTTGGGCCAGTCACATTCTCTCAGATGTAGGAAGGAGGCAATAGCAAGCTACTTCTCTAAAACTTGCCAAGAAAATTGCAGGGACTTATCCAGGCAGTCTGAATGTTGCACATGATTAAACAAAAGAGAAAAAAAAAATTAATGTACATAATGTAGGTTTTACTGGAAAATTCTCATATGATAAACATGTTATTGTGATGTTGTATTAAGCTATAGGATCTGTTCATCAAGAATTATGATTGTACCAAAAATGGAGGGTGACTAAAAGAATCACATTGAGAAATTGGAAACATTATTCCAGATATTGAGTGGTTGTCAGAAATGAATAAACAAAATGAGCTGGAAGAGACCTTGGAGGTCTTCTAGTTCAGCCTCCTGTTCAAGCAGGAGAACCTATACCATTTCAGATAAGTGAGTCTCTTCTTAAAGATCTACTCTAGTCTCTTCTTAAAAACATCCAGTGATGGAGCAGCTAGAATTTCTGGAGGCAAGCTGTTCCACTGGTTAATTGTCCTCACTGTTAGGAAGTTTCTCCTTAATTCCAAGTTGCTTCTCTCTTTGATTAGTTTCCAACCATTATTTCTTGTCCTGCCCTCTGGTGCTTTGGAGAATTGTTTGATGCCAAAATGTGTGATCTGTTTTAGAAAATAAAGAATTTTCTACTGATCAAAGGATGCAGCTATGTGTGTTCCCATGGGAGAGATTTTGTACTGATTATATTAGTGTGTTATTAAATCAGTGCCTATTGATCAGTATTAAATGCAAGAATTTTTCCTTTTCATAATTGCATTGTTTGAACTTGCTTCTTTACTATTTTTTAAGTTTGAAGATTGTTTTGTTACTTGGGTATGCAAAGAATATTAAATAAAATTATCCAGAAAGGGGACAAGAATCTCTAGTGTGTTTACATAACAGGGTGAGAGCCTAATAAAGTAATTGGTCACCTAAATTCCTCAGCTGTCTCTTTGCCAGGCAAACTCAAGAAGCTCAGGGGGTTGGGACCTCTCCATACACTAGGCCCTGGTTCTCAGATAGCCCCTTCACAACCAGTTTTCCACAAAATGGTTAAAATAATCTTAGGTCAGCTTTTGAATTTTAGTGCTATTATCAAGTTTTTCATCTGGGATTTTATTCATTGACCCGAGTTTGATAATACAGATATTTTTGTGTTATACTTTTCATGGGAATTGGCTATAACCTGGCATCTTGGAAGATGTACAGTATAAAAATGAATATATTGCAATCAATAAACAGTAAATGTCTGTTGTTAGCCTCTCTAGATAATAGGCAGAAGAATGCCAGAAGCCTGAAAACTATTTGTAAGCTTAGAACACAAAATCTGTCCACCACGCAGATGTTTGTCAGTTTTTCTATATCAAAATATTGATGTGAAACAACTTTTCTTATTGTGAAGAGCATACCGCATACTGTAGCATGTCAGAGTCTTTTTGGTCATCTGCCTTACTCCCACAAGAGTCAACTGTTCCCACAAGACACTGTTTTGACACAAAATAAAGATTTCTCCTTGCTTTTATAAAAATGTGTTTATTATAATCAAACTGCTGCATTTTGGGAAATATGGTGTGCGTGATTGATAGGACACATGTGCAAAATAAATAGTTGGCATAAATACATAAATAAAGTTATTTGATGTTCACACCATGTAGGCCCCACAGCTGAACAGTCTGTCAGGTTCAAAACTTCAAGTGGGCAGCATCTTTTTAAGCTGTTCAAGTCTGTACCAATTTGTGAGATCACCTGCCCTGGACTGAAAAGCAGCCAAGAAATTGAAGCAAACAGGTCATTCACAGTTTCAGCAAATAGCAGTCCCATTTGCTTAATTAGTGTAACAATTATATTACCCTTCATAGCTTCAAGTGCTTCACGATAACACTAAAAGCCTGAATGGATCCAGATTTTAAGGCTGAACATTCAACACTCGCCATTAATTAGTCCTTCCAATTTGAAGGTGTTCTTCTCTACCAATTCTAGAGGACAGGCAATTGGCACTCTAGCCAACTAGAGTGGCTCAAGCATTTTTGTTTAGAATATATTATAGCTGGCACAAGAAGCTGTTTATCTGCTTTCACAGTAGAGAAGTCGGCCATGCCAAAACTGCTTCCTTGCATAAGCAAGGAGGAAAACTCTCTAGATAACCACACCCAATTCACAGCTTTGGTCCATGAGTCAGAGCCAAGTGAAGCTTGGGTAGTAACGCAACTCCCAGCGGTGCAACACCAGTTTCCTGAGCAAATGATGGTAGTGTTGCAAGGACTTGAGACAACACATAAGTAAAGCCACCAATTTCTATATTTTACTCCTCTTTCCATCAGGCTCTGGTACGCCCACTTTCCATACCAAATATCTGCTATCAGGCATTAGACCAAAAGCCTAGAAACCATCATAAAAAAATATTTGTACTTTCTTGTATTGTTCCCTGTATATAGTGTATGGCGCGTAATTTCTCCTTCCTTTTTACCCAATGATACCATGTGCATAACCAATTGTGCAATGATTGCACAGACATAAAACTTAAGGCATCTATCCCTACACCATTCTTCTGTGAACTGAAGCATTCACATCAAGCCAATTTTTTTTAAAAACAAGAAACACAATGATGCAAGGGATCCAGAAGTGGATGAATCCTGAGGAGTGGTTCGTAGCTACATGTGTGCAGATTTGAAGTTTTCCTTTCTAGAAAATTAGACATCGGAATGCTTTCACTGTGGATGCCCAGAGTTGCCATCCTTTATGCTATTAACATATCCATCCTTGGAGTAATGGGGTGTTCCGGTGAGACTACTCCACTTGCAGCCTTAAGCATCTGCTCGCTGTAGCAGTAGTTTGAGAATATACTTGAGCCGACGCTGAAGCTCTGGTGAACAGCCCAGTTCTGCAATGCTGCTCAGCTTGTAAGTATAGGAATTCCTATCACGGTTTATGTAGGTAAGGAGGCAGGAGTGGTCAGGTTTGCTGAGGATCACCTTGGTATGATCATTGTAAAAGTTCACCTATAAAAAAAGACAGCACAATCCCTTTCTTAATACTCATCATGGATGGCTATTTAAAGGTTTAGCATTTCTTTTGGGATTCTCCACTTTTATATTGCATGCATCTAGATCAGAAATGTCAAACTCAATTTCATTGTGGCCGCATCAGGATTGTGTTTGATCTCAGGGGAGCATGGCCAGAGTGGGGAGGCCAGCTTGACATCACTCACCTGTGGTGGCCAAGCACTAAGCTTTGTTTTTACTGGCAGAAGGCTACAGGAGGCCGTCATGGCTGAAAATGGATCCTGGGAAGGTCGCACGCACCCCTCCTGAGCTCCATTTTCACTGCCAGAGGCACTGCGGGCCGGTCCTTTGTTGTTTCCAGGGCGGCCCTGTGAGTCAGATCTAAACACCCTGGAGGCCAGATGTGGTCTGTGGGTCTTGAGTTTGACACCCCTGATCTAGATTAAGCACAAATAAACTTTTCTACAATTATAGATTTCAGGCCTATTTCTACTGAAGTTATGGAACATTGCCTACAACTAGGCAATGTTTCATAACTTCAGTAGAAATAGGTCTGAAATTTCTGCTTTTTGGTGGGTATCTTTTATATTTTAAATGAGCATTAAAATATATTTTGCTAGACTTACTATATTTCATTTCCTGCTGAAAATTGGCAGGAAATTCAACAGCTTTTATTTAGTGGCTTGCTACTAAATTCTGACTGTATGATCTTTGTGGTTATGGAGACTAAGGAATATGCATGCCACACCCCTAGTTAGCACATTTGCTAAGATACTATGG
The DNA here is from genome assembly GCA_017656035.1 of Myanophis thanlyinensis. NCBI lineage: Eukaryota > Metazoa > Chordata > Lepidosauria > Squamata > Homalopsidae > Myanophis > Myanophis thanlyinensis. The sequence continues at coordinate 6,749 of JAEANM010001965.1, forward strand.
CTATAGTTTTCTTCCTCTGTTCCCTTCAGTTAAAACACTGGAAGGAAGCAAAATGCAGAAGTTGAACTGAAGGCTAGAAAACCACATATACAGAAATGGGGCTACAGGTACCCAATATCTGTTAAATTATTATAACAAACATATATGCATTTATATCCTGCCTTTTCTCCAAGTATAGCAAATATGAGTTTACTTTACCTATTCTACACTCAAAGCAATATATAGGATTGAGGGATTCCCACAAACTTCCTCATAGGCAACCCCTTTCCACTGCACAGCCTTATATTTTCATGAGGAGGAAGGAGTATTAGGTACGTTTGCCACCTTGCATTATTTATAGAAATAGTAAAGGCAGGAAATAAATAAAAGCCTTCAAAAGATAAGCTACCTTTGGCATAGCATCTTCCTGTTAATAAAAATATTTGTCATGTCAGTTAACATGAAGTAGCCTTGGGAGTGTTTGGCATGAGAAGTCTGTCTAGAATTCTCTTAAGTAGACAAGGTCACAGGTCATAAATATTTACATACGTAAGGGACTTGATGCATTACACACCTGTAAAGTTCCATTGCTGAAGAGCATCAGTAAAGCCTGATTAGTTTTCACCCACTGTAGGAGCAGCAGAGGCAGCTGTCCAGTCTCTTCTACGCTGGGCAAATCTCCACCCTTTGAAAGGGGATAGAAAAGTTAGAAAAATGGGCAAAAGAGCAACCAGTTCTTAACATTCCTCCTCAATCTATTCTCAGCATTCCTACCCAGATGAGAATAAGTAATTCCCCACAGCTCCCACTGAAAAACAATAGCTCAGATACATCAATACCAAAAACCGTATTTAAGAAAAGAGTTTAGCAAAAATTCACTGGATTCTGCAGAATTTTAACTAAAACTTCATTACACATGTAGTACAGAAGGATAAGGCATAGCATCTGAGTACAATGGGACCTGCTAATCAAAGAGAAAGGAAGGGAGAGAGGGAGGGAGTATTTAACTATTCTCCTTGAAAGTATTATGAAAAATGCTTATCAACTTCTAGATGAAATTGTTAAAAAATTGGCAATTCCTTCTGCATTCAGAAACCGTCACAGCATAAACATAAACATACATGACATCTCACCTTCATGAGATGCTCCTCCATATATGAAGCAAAGTACTGCAAAATCCCCATCTGTTCCTGTAGCTGTTCAGGAATTGCTGAGGTCGCGAAGGAGAAACGTTTGCTATTTGTCAGATTGTAATGCACTTTCCTAAAAGGCAAGAGAATGTAGTTAGCTATAGTACCCAGAAGCACTTTGGATGTATTATGATGTACAAACTATCTACATATGGCAGAATGAAGCAGAGAGGTGTCTCCTGCTTATTTCAAAAAAATTTTTTTTGGGGGGGGGATTCAACAATTTAGCATTGGTAACATCAACATCCTACCATATGAAAGTACACAGCTCCTAAAAAGGTTTTCTAATATAGTGATAGAATATTAAAAGGTGTTTTTAAAATGCAAACATCTGGGCCATGCAAACAAGCAAGGCCCCATCTGTGTGATGCAGGCAGCATGCAAAACCACACTCCCTCTAGTCTGCGGAAAAAACCTTTCTCCATGGAGCTGGTCCCTGTTGCCCAAAAGGTTGGGGCCCACTGTTCTAGAGCATGCCAAGGGGTGTGTGTGAAGCAAATTATTGAGCTACTTTAAGCAGAAAATGACATTTTCCCTTTATTATGACCGCCTTGCTTCAGTCATCCATTACTTTATTGCCTGTTCTACCCAGTGATTATCATTCGGCCCATAAGGCTGTGCAGTGGGTCTTCCGCTTTAATGCAGAGCTGATCCAAGTGCATTACCAGCCTCAACTATACCCATATCCCTTCCTCAGCTCCTCAATCAATCAATTTCTTTCACTTACTTCCAGTCAGCTGAGAGAGACATGTGAGTTCCATCATTGAAGAGGACACCAATGCTGTGGTTGGAGAGCTGGTAACCAAATCCGTATTTGTTGGAATAATCCACCCACTTGCTCACCCAAACAAAATGTTCATGGCAAGCCAGGGAAGCAGGGTTCGTCTCAGCTGGACAATGAACAAAGATGCTTATTAATTTAGGAGAAATTGTTCGTATTAGATCAAATAATCTCTTTAAGGGATTGAAAGACAGAAAACAATAGAAAGGAGCAAACTAAAATGGCTCCTCTTCCTCTTTCCTAACATCAGCCTCTAAATATGGAGGACAAATATGTGAATCAATAACTTATTTATGAAGAATCACTGTCTTCCAGTTCATGATCAAGTGCAAAAAGCCATTTGCACATTCATCAGGGAAATTTCATATATAGACCTCTATATGATTTAGTTTCCACACAAGTTCAAATCCTTGTAAAGAGCGTTTCAGCTCACATGGAAGCCTTTGATGCAACTGAAGGCTCCCTTAAGGGCAGTTCCAGCTGACCTAAATATAACTGGAAAAACAGGGTTCATCCTAGTTGCTTACATGGTTAATATTAATCTTGAACAGGATTACAATTTTCCAGCGTTCTAAGTCATAGTGAGAGACCCAAAGATAAAGGTAATTCCCCAGTATCTCTCCCACTACAAATGGAGGGGGCAATATGGATGATTAAAACATACTGTTCTCCATTCCCCCTCCTACTGAACAGACTGTCAACACTTGGACATTAATATTAAAAAGGACTGGGAGAGGGAAAAGTGTTCAGAGGCTACAATGTGTACATCCTGTGCTTTATCCTGTTTGATATTAACTTTCAGGAGAGAAGCTCCTCTTTCCACATGGTCCACCAGCCCATTCTGGATTTTTGAATTAATGCCCTTTTACTTACCTGATGGCATAATAGAAAGATAGTTCTTCAGGAGCACAATAGCAGATTCAAAAAGAGCTGATGCTGTGACACAGTCTTCAAATACTACACAAAAGAAAAATAATGACACAAGATTATTCCAGCTTCTATGGAACAAGCTTAAGGAGATTCTCATTTGCAAAGCTAAAAATCTGAATATGTATGGCAAAGAAATTCATTTTTATTAGAACATTATAGAAAACTGCAATCTCTGGTTCACCAAATTAGCAAAATTTATTGATCTTTTAAAGCTATACTAATACCTTTCGCTATTCTCCGCCAGACCATGGCAAAAGTCCATCTGGCCAAGGTGGCCCTCACTCTGTTGTTGTTTAGAAGAGCCGTAGAGACCTAGAGCCTTTGGCAAGGGAAAACAAGACCTCCTAACTATGATCTATCAGACCTGTCGCATTTGCCATCTTTTATCTTTATTTTTCCTGTTTCACTGGTTTTATTCTAATTTGATTGCTGTAATCCACACAGAGTCCTTGAAGTCAAGCAACATACAAGTTTAATAAATTGTTGGTCAGAGAGTCAGCCAGATGATTAGACTGAATTTGGCATCTTTATGCAAGTATTGAGTCCTTCCCAAATACCTGGAGTAGGCAGATGTTGTTTGATGGTGTTAAAAGATATCATCTTTAAGCTGTTTCAAGCGAAGCTGCCTTTTACAATTGACTGATGGTGATTTTGTCAATGACAATGGTGTTCAGCTGGCACTCCAGATGTTTTGGGAAAGTACCAATAGCAATAGCCTTGGGTACAACCATTGCTTTCCTTTGGTACAATCATTCTACAACTATTTGTAGGTCTTTGTATTTAGTGATATTTTTCTCCATTTCTTTCTTTTCTATTCTGCTATCTCCAGGTATTGCCATCTCCATTTCCAAACTTTTTAATTTTTCTTAATAGTTGTCTGGGGGGTTGCCAGGTCTTGTTGTTACCTGCTTGCCTATTGTTTTTTTTCTCTACTGGCAATGTAATACTTTGCCTTGTAATGTCTCTTTTCTATCTTTCATTTGGTCTTTTCTTGTAGGCCAGTTTGGTTCTCCAATATTTACTAAGCCTTCATGGTGAAATAGCTTCAGTACATCTTCTTCATTGTTCTTCAGTCATTCTTCCAGAGACATTTCTTCCAGACATTCTTCAAATGTCTGATGTACTTGCAACATTTCACACTTATGTATGTTCCTTGATAAATATTATCCTTTATGTAAGAAAGGCCAGGAATAGGTTTTGGTTCTGCTATTTAACTTGATAGCTATATCTTGAATTTTCAATGTTATGAGGTCATCTGTCCAAATTACAATCCTGATCTCAGATATTTACAAGTCTACTGCTTGTCTATAGAGATTCTCAAGTCATTGAAGTCATAGCTCTCCAAAAGGTGCTTTGTCAAGAGGCAACTGGACTTCGTTTTTCTTTGAAGACGTTTCGCTTCTCATCCAAGAAGCTTCTTCAACTCTACTGCTTCTAGTAAACTCCTTATTGGATTTAATCCATTTAACCAACTTTGTGTAAGTTTAAAGATATTCACTTCATTGGGTGAATGTATTCTGAATATCAGCATATCCTATTGGAGATAATGGTAATTCTCACCTTCACAGCTACTAGCTGTTGTCCCACGAATGGATCTGGAGATGGACTTCTGTGAACCCTCTTCAGCTAGGGTCTCTGCAGGGCTAGAGTTAGGACTCTGACCTTTCAGAGGAGTGATCTTAAAAAAAAAACAAGAGTCATTTTAGTCTGTATCCTTCTATCCATCCAATCTTTTCTCTCTTGTTAATTTCAGTGTATATCATTAATCTAAAGTTAACTTACTTCATTTCCATCCACAGTTTTGTGACTTATTTGCCTACAGATAGAAGTCTTTACAAGGCCCGATACCAGCTTAGAGATGTCATCTTTCTCTTCAGAAGAAGCCTTCTTAACTGTAGAGGGGAAATTCAGAACAGTTATATAACAGGAAATCCTATAAGTGACAAAATGAGTTCAAGAAGGATAATATCTATAGGAGATAGTGTTAAAACCAGAAAACTACATTCAGCTTGACCACAATTCTATCCAAAAGATGATAATATAGGAATGATATAGATAATATAGCCAGATTTACAGCTCCCTTGTCCATTATTTATATTTCAAACATCATACAGTAAATTGTTAAGAATTGCTCATTGCCAATTCTAATATTTTCAAAATTTCCTAAACATTCAAAGGCAACACCCAAACCAATTAAAATTAAATATTCTCTGATGCTTAGTCCAAGACGTGCAACCAAAAGACCACAAACTAACTAGATAGGATAGGCATGCTACTACTTTTTGCCCAATACAGTTCTAGGCTTTTAGGAAATATGTCATACACTAGGTCACCCTGCAGAACTCACCTCTGGACTTTCTTTTTCTAAAGAGTGTCTTTGTGACCTTTACCAACAGGCTCTTAGCAGGGTTGGGGGGGCTGAGTTCGGGTGCCATCATGCAGCTGCTGGGTGGGAGCTTATCAGGTGTGTATGCCTAGAAAGTTAAAAAGTATTAGTAACATTAAACTAAACATTAGAGTAGAAATCATTCATTAAATTACATTTTCCCTCCTTTTTCAGAACTCTCTTATGCAGATTTGAGATTGGGCCATTTTCATCAAATGTTCCACAGTTATGGGTTTTAAAATTCTGCAGAAGGTTCTGATTTAAGAGGCAAGAATGAGGTTGTTCAGAAAACAAAGGCCAAAGCAAAGCACAGAATCATGTGAGCATAAGTGTTAATTAGAAGCAGGATGTAATTATCTAAATTACAATCCAGGCAAGATTCCAGGAGCTCACACCCTCAGTAATAAGGGCAGCTATGTTCTTGCGCTGCTGGGGCCCCATTGATGGCTTCGCCTGAAGACTTCGCCTCTAGAAGGACAGTGTCCAAACAAAAGATGAAGATACAACTATCAATGGATGTGCAACAGCCCAGTTTGTGGCCTTGGCATTACTGAGCCGAAGTTAAAATAGTGCACTTTTGAAGGGACTGCCACTCACTTTTGTGAAAAACTCATGGTCCAAGATTTCTTCCAAGGTGAAGCGTTCCTCTGGATTGCGTTTCAAGATACCAGAAAGAAGGTTTTTGGCAGATGCAGAAAGGAAAGGAGGAAGCGTATAGGCGACATATTTGATGCAACGATAGGTCTCCTTGAGATCCGAAGTCTCAAAAGGCGGGTTTCCACATAGTAAAGTGTACCTAAAGTGTGGGAGGGAGAGAAAGAAGAGGGCAAATGATGAATGCTGAGGAGATTTGAAGGATGCCACTTCTCTGCAGTCAGCACTGACAGGCCTCTCTATTAGCACTTGACTCAGCAGCAACCATGGAGGAAGTTGATGTTAGACAACACCCAGCTTTAAGTTTTCTCTGTAATCAAGCTCATGAGACATTGCTATTCTTCCAAGCTCCTGCAGACCGGAGGCACATCCGGCTGGCAGCTGACAGCGTTCCTTCACGTGATCAGAGCTAAGAATTTCTTAGGAACTAAACTTTTCTGGAATGAATCTGAGCTGAAGCAGCACAGGGAGTTCTTCCCTTAAGCAGCTTCTCCGTGAAGACCCCTCTCCCCTTTCTCAGCACTTAGAAGTACATTTTCCATATGTGCTGTGTAAACAGGAAACTGTGGGTAACCAAAGCAAAGCAATCTAAAGACTCAGACTATTTTTTTCAAGATGCTCCGGAAAACTGCTGAATACCACCTGAGAGTTAAAACAGTTACTCTGAGGTGTTGCACGCAAGCCACTTTTTTCCATTTGTTTTGAAGAATTTAAAAAGCAGATCATTTAACGACAGCACTGATGTTTTGAGTTTTAAAGCAGTTATATAAATTTATGCTTAAAAACACACGAATCATATGTAGTTTAAACTCCGTGATCTACTACATAGTCTAGCCCAGTGTTTCTCAACCTTGGTGACTTTAAGATGATTGGACTTCAACTCCCAGAATTCCCCAGCCAGCTTTGCCTACAGATAGAAGTCTTTACAAGGCCTGATACCAGCTTAGAGCTTTGCTGGCTGGGGAATTCTGGGAGTTGAACTCCAAACATCTTAAAGTTGCCAAGGTTGAGAAACACTGGGCTAGATAATCACCTGAGTTTTTTCTAGAGATTAATTTTTATAGACTGCAGGTACAATAAAATTAGACCATTATGGAGACCTGGTATATTTAGCATCAACAAGGGAAAGTCATCAACTCCTGTTAATGCCCTCAAGAAAGATTTTTGGAGAACCATTTGTCTGAAATAGTATATGATATAATTGAGCAGGAGGTTGGACTAGAAGACCTCTATGTCTCTTCACACCCAGTTATTCTGTTACATTTCAATCAGAACACTGTATGTTATAGATGTATGGAAGGAGTCTTGAAAAAGGTGCTTTTTCAAGAGGCAACTGGACTTTCTGGTTTTTCTTTGAAGATGTTTCACTTCTCATCCAAGAAGATTCTTTGGGCTCTTCTACGGAAGGATTAAGACTTGCAGAAACCAAGAGAGAACTAAAACAGGCCTCATGCAAGTTACTGCCTCTCCACAAAGTCCATTTTGACTTGGGTTTACATGGTACTCAAGGAAGTGATTGGTTTATATATCCTTATTGCCAGCTATTTGTCAAAGCTTGGGGAAGGCACATATAATGCTATTTTGTGATTACTTCGCATTTTTTCCTCTGCTGAAACTGAATTTAGTGGCTAGAATTTTGGCCATTTGCTATATTCTATTCGTTTTACTAGACTTGCTATTCAGGTTCGTGGACTGGTCTAACCTTTGGCCTAACTTCAGTACTTTCAACTGACAAAACCGAAGCAGACTTTTAAATGGTGCTATATATACATGTGCTTGCATGTATTAATGCTTGCTATTTTATTTACCCTTATGAAAGAGAAAATCTCTACAAAAGCCATGCTGCAGGAACAAATAATCGATTGTAAAGTTTAAGGTCTAGACTTACATGACACAACCCAAAGACCATACATCTGATTCTGGCCCATGTCCTTGTCGCACTAGCACTTCTGGAGCAAGATAATTTGGAGTACCACAGATAGTCCTAGAGGACAAAAGTACACAGTATGAGACAATGAACCGAGCCTAACATTTCTGCAACTCCCTTTCATCCCTTCTATTCATCTTGACAAAATATTCATTATGCCAAGGGACAGCTTTTCTCAACCTGGTAAGTTTCATGTGGTCAGGATAGCTAGAATTTTTAGCTACTACTTAAGGGTGTACGTTTAGAAGGTAGATGTAACTAAAAGGAATGATCTTGCTGCTACTGCCACCACATAGCAGGTCCAGTAAATAGGACTGAAGTGTACCCCCTCCCCCAAAATCCCATCAAAATAACCTCCCAAATTAGCCAGGTATTTGTTAAACATACTTTGTCAATACCATGAAGAAGCACAGTTCCAGTAAATAAAAAATTAAGTCTTTTAAGGAAAAAAAAACCCTCCAGCCACTACTGCCAGGGTTTATTTTTTTACAGTTATAATATAACTTGATCCATTCATTGTTAGCTCTTAGAAGAAATTAAACTTCTCATCAAGGGTGACAGAAAACAAAACATGACTTCTTGTTTTTATTTTGTCATTTCTTTTATTCTGCAACTGGGTTTCAGAAACCTTCCTTCTTCCAGCCACTTCAAAATCATACGCACACATTGCTTTGTTCCACCAACAGGACACGCAAGAAGCTTTTTCACAATTTCCCAATGAGGAAGTGTGAGCTTTCTGCACCACGTAACCTGTGCTGGTAGACAGACACTGTTTTCCCACTAATACTCGTTTCTGACCGGTATGCTTGCCAACTCCAACTGCCAACATTTGCACGAAGCGTAACACAATATAAGTTTACCCATTGTTTCCCTCTATGGAGCAAACCACAAGGTCTCAGCCTTAGACATTACTACAGACCTCACATTGTTTCTTCGGTGACCAAGTTCCAGGCTGAAGCAAAGGAGTCTATTTCAAGTACCTTGGCCCCTATTGCACTCAGATTCTTCCCCTCCCCCAAGACACAGCTGCAAAGAATGAAGCACCAGGACAATACAGCTCTGTAAAAGTAGAGCCTTCACCCTTTACTTAGAATAAAGACTGCATTGCAGATAGCAGCACAAGAACATAGTCCCAGAGAAACACGGCAGGGACTGGCAACATGGGTCTGCAAACACTAATGTTTGCATTGGTCCACCCCTTCCAGGAGTATCCATCACAGTCTCCTTTGAAAAAATGGAATTTAGAACTTCCACTAAAAATCTGATTTTCAGTCTTGCAATGGGGTAAGAGAATGGGGTTAGGCAACTGGGAGATATTATGCAATACAGCAAAGGCCTCGAAGAATTGCTGATGCCCGGCATAAAAATGTTGAGCCACTTACTTTTTTCTCTGGTCTGCAGGCTCCTGGCGAGCAGCCAAACCAAAATCACCAACTTTCAGTTCCATATTTTCATTGATGAAAAAGTTACCTGTGGCAGACATATTGGTTATTTGCTTAGTTTTTATTACCTATTTTCTGCCTATTTCTATCTCAATTTGACATTATAAAAATATTCTCAGAGATCACACCTCCTTGCCTCTAAGCCAAGAAGTTCCTAAGCCTATATAAGTGCCACATAAATAAAAAAGTTTAAATTGAATACATTTTAGCATTTAGAATCCCAGTTTTTACTTTAAAAAAAAAAAGATCTTCGCATGCAAATTTAGAGAAATTATACTGTGTTTCCTTAAGGCAATCTCATTCTCAAAACAAGTACTGCAGTAAACATGTTAGATATATATTTTTGGCACAATTTATTTTACCCACAAGTAAGAAAGCAGTTGGGCTGTACATACCCAGCTTGAGGTCTCTGTGTAAAATGCCCTTAAGGTGGAGGTACTTCAAAGCAGAGATTATTTGTTTGAGGTAATACCGAACCTCTGGCTCCAGGAGTGTATGGCGGGACTTCCAAATATGTGCCAAAGACTAGAACAAGACATAATTAATCATAAAGAGGCTTCAAGCAGACTGCTATTTGGCGCACTGTTCATAACTCAAGTTTAAATCCCCACTCCTCCCTGAAATTCAGGAGAAAATGTGAGCCAGTTATTAATCTAATCTAAGATGCTCCACAATTCTTCAATTTGATAAGATGGATAACTTTAAGCCATACTGGTGGTTGGTGGCAGAAAAAGAACTATAAATACATGGGACATAGACATGATTGTCCCAGTTACCCATGAACCGCATAACCAGTAAAGGGAGTAGAAAGGGCTTATCCTCAGTCCTTTACATATCAGGCATGGAAAAACTTGGTACAATGTATTTTTGTTATACTGTTAACATCTTATCCACCTTATTGGTTATTCTAGCTAGAGATGACAGCTATTAAATATATTAATGTCTCCGTGTCCATTGGTTGCTCTTCCAAGTTCTAACATTCTCCCATCCAAAGTCAGTCTAAAATGTTCTAATTCTAAGTGTGTTTCCATTTCATTCTAAACGTTGTTTTTCTAATTTTTCTCTTAGATTCCACAGTAAAATCCATGCAATACATCCATGTCAACTTTCCAAAATTCAAGATACTCAAATGACTGGAAATTTTATCTTGTAGATACAGTGAAATATGCTAAAATGTAAATCAGTGTTTCTCAACCTTGGCGACGTCAAGATATTTGGACTTCAATTCCCAGAATTCCCCAGCCATTCTGGGAGTTGAAGTCCAAACATCTTGATGTCGCCAAGGTTGAGAAACACTGATGTAAATGAACTGCACGAAAGACATTTGATATTAAACATTAAAGAAAGTTCACCAAATTAATGTTCAAATTTTAATAGCCATTCCTAGCAGAGGTCATTTTTCTCTTAAGTAATGGCATGAATTCTGAGGTAAAATCTACAAACACTATTCCAACAAATAATCCTTGCTGGACAGTTTAATACCCACTTTGACGTACCCCAGAGCCATTAAGATGCCAAAAGTTGACATTGTTTATATGAAATTAAAGTACTAATACAGAACAAGTAACTAAAATAGAACAAGTGCTACTTCTGGTAGTCCTAATGTCTATACTGAAAATACTTCTATGACAGGTTCTTACAAAGAGGAATTTTATCACTCTAAGAATACTTTCAAAGCAAAAAATAAATTTATTAGGAAGGCGAGCAGGAAGTTGCAAGCTGCAATACACGCCTTCAGTATTGGTAAGCAACCTAGAAGCGAACATCTTTACTAACAGCATTGTGAACAAAGTTTAACAAATATGGACCCTGCAAGACGACAGCACCAAATCATTGTTCCAGAGAGGGCATAATAACCCATAAGCTATAACTATATGATCCATAGGAGTATGCACAATGCTATACAACATTTTTGCTCTAACTAGTCATGTGATAGCAGCCATAATTTCACTGTCCAGCAGAGAACTTCCTAAGACTTTGATGAAACAGTGATTGTGACTGACTGTTAAGACATCAAAAGAACATACATAATTGTAAAATGAGAAGGCTATAATATAGTAAAATATGCTTCAGGGAACACATGGAGGCAGAATGTAACTTAGTACTCACTTTCCTACTACAATGCTCAAGGAAAATATAAATGTTGTCTGCATCTTCAAAATGATGTGAGAACTTCACGATATGTTTGTGATGCAAATCTCGGTGTAGTTCAATTTCATTGATAATCTGAAAGAGTCACCAGAAGGATTACAGTTTAGAACCAACACCTAGCACAAATTGATCACTTCACTTATTCTCAGCCTGCTCAGGCCTCAGTTACATACCTTCTCACGTTGGTGTGGTTTAGCCACTCTGCTGTGAGGGATAACTTTCACGGCATATGTTGTGTTGCTTGAAAGGTCAATTGCTTCATAGCATCTTGCAAATCCCCCCTGCCGATCAAAAAGCAGAAATTACCTATATATGCTGCAGGAACATCCCATTTCCCCCATGATGCACAAGTAAATGATTGGAATGCACTTATTCAAGACACCCATATTATTTTGAATATAATACTCGGAACATAAGATTATAGTCAAGGTTCTTGGCCATTCTTACATTTTTTAATATCCTGCCTGCCATCTCCCTGCCCTATGCCAATTTGTGAAATTAGCCAATGGGCCATTGTTAGAGAGAATGAGGTAGAAAGACAGAGAAATGTAGAAAGCATTTACAAGTCTGGTCTCCAGTTAAAAGCTTCAGAGGGGAATAACAGGCAGGAATATTCTTTGTCAAATAGATTAATGTCCATAATAGCCTATTTATAATGTAGCAGATTTTCTCAGATCTTCTGCTTTTTGTGACAGCACTGAGCAATAATAAACAGACCTAAAACTCCAAGATAAAAATACCTTGTCAAAAAGCACAGCACAAATGGTATGAGTACATAATTGGATAAATAGGATGAAGTCACCTAGATATATCTGGGCTGTTTTTAATGTCAAACTCTGATACTTTGTGTAGAGAGATGAAAATATGTCCAAAACTTTTGCCCATATTTGTCTCCTTGTACCTATGACTCAAACGCATAGCAAATTTAAATCAGTTGGAGATGAGGACGGTTCAATAATCATCTTCTGGCTTATGGTCATACAAATTTTAACCACAAAACAATTACTTATAAACAGCAAATACAAGAATAAGAAGGCTAGAAATTGAATCCAATGATAAATAGCTAAAATAACTTTGATTACTTGGCTTGGAGAAAAGATAGTCTTCCTCAGACGCTGTATCCAAAAAAGCAAATTTAATTTTTTGAAAGTTATTGGTGGCAGCTTGCTGACAGTAAAATAGTACGTTTCAGAAAATAATATATGCTTCTTGGAAGACATTCAACAGAAGTGGGTGGCTAAAGATATTCTTGATGCAGATTCTCACACTGAGGCCTAAATTTTCAAGTTCTTGTTCCAAATGTTAAAACAACATGCTTGATGTGCTGACTACACAAATATTTAATTGCTTCTAATGTTTGTCAGGAATGTGCAGGTACAAATTTGATAAACTTGATCCAACAATTTGAAATATACTATTCTTTCTTTGTTATGTATTTTTTTAGGATATAGTTTTGCCTACAGCTTTAGAGCTTACATTTACGCCTTTGGATTTCACTTTACCCACTGGTAGGCTTTTTCTCAACAGAGAATGGCTAAGCCCTGTTCATATGACACCCTGAACAAAATTACTTCTCTAGACAAGTTTTTCAAGAAGCATAGAAAGTACAAGCTTGGCTGCACCATACTCCTTTGTTTGAAGTAGCTTCACACCTAAACAACATTTTGGCCAAGAAAAACCAGTTTCTCTGCACCAGACAATCCTGGCTTGGGTATTGTCTTTACAATTTATTGTCTTTAGCAACTTAGGCTAGTATCATCAAAAACAGTTCCCAATTGATAGCAATAAGAAAACAAGTATTTCCACACACTGCCACATTCAATGCAAAACATTGTTTTTCTTGACATTAGACGAAAACATCACCATATATCCAATGAACAACATTGCTTTGTATAATGTAGAGCAAACACAACCAAAAGTTGCACCCTTTCTATCAAAGTATGATCTTTGAAAAATGGTCAGTTTTCCTGGCAGAGATTTTCAGCATAAATGCTGTTTTCTTTAACCCATTCAGAAAGCTAGTTGTGTATATTACCAACAAGTATGCAATTTTGTATGATATATAATATATATATATCGATCAAAATATTCTTGTACTTTATAGGTATCTTGAGAAACTCTCTGTATCCAATAATACATAGCTCAGCAGCATCTACTTAAATAACAGTCTGATGGGATTTTAAACATAACAAAGCCTTTTTATTGTATAAACTGCTGTGGATCACAGTGTGCGTCATGAGATGCATGGACTATTGTCACAAAAGTAGAGTACATTCTGATTCCATTAGGACAAAAATACAGAAATGCCCATTATCAAAACAGTGGAAAATGTGACATAGTCCTATTTGTACTGATCAGCCATTACTATGGTAAAAATTAAATGCATGCATCCATGAGTTACGCCAATAACTTTGTAGTATAAAACCAGATTAAGAAATACAAAAAACTCTTTGCTTAATCTTGGAATTCATCTTTAGTTCTATTTTAACAAGGCCATATTGTTTCTTGAACATTAAAAGACAATTGTTTCTAAAGAAAACATTTGTGAAGCCTCATAATACTAGAAAAACACAGAGTGGATTCATGCATGGTACTAAATCAGTGATTTATTAAAAAAAAACATGGCTTGGTGGAGAACGTCATAGTCACATTATGAGTATAGAATTCCATAGCCTCCACCAACAAGCAACGCAGCCTTGTTCAACGTGATGCTATTAAATACATTGAAAATTAGTTGCTAACATTTCCAACCAGCAAAGTTTTTAATCATAAGGTTTTATGTAAATCACAAGGTTTTAAGTCCAATGCAAGTAGGGAATAAGCATACTGGACTGCCTTTAGATTCAAGTTGTTCCTATTGAGTAACTTGATGTACCTGTCTGAGCATGAAAGAGTCATGTGAGGATACAGTCCTCTAAATGCCTTTGGCATTTATGCCCCACCTTTTCTCTGGGATACTCTCGGTAAATTATAATAAGATAACCCTCAGAAGTCTGAGGATTAAGCTAAGCTCATAATTCAAAAAAACTCCATATAAGCACAATTCAGATCAAGGCCACCCAGTCCAAGTCCAATTTCTGTGGCAGCTATTTTTTATCACAACTCATAAATGATTAAGATGGGGAGATGGTCAGCATATAAAATAAAAATTTCACCTAGTAGGTGAAACATGAATTCTAAATCCAGAAATTTTATATATCAAAGCTGAACCAAGTTTTCAGTCTTTCATAACCCAGAAATCCATTGGCACCCAGCCCCCTCTAATTTCACTGTATTAAATCACATTTGTTTTGCCAATTTTATTCTATTGTGATCACTTAGTATATTACTGTTGCTTAACCCTGGTTTATTAAATAAGCCAGAGTTGATTAACACAACCCTAAACCATAACTCATGTAAACTACTAGAAGTTGGCTACTGGGTCACCATCTGTCTAGTTTCTGCTAATCCTTACAGTCAAGCCAAGAGAGAAATTCTCGACCAAGGTCAGCCTTTACAACCCCGAGAAACACAGTAGCATTAAAATTTGCTTACTGGCAACTAAATCCAATCTTCCATCATCAAACAAACAAGTTAACCACAAGAATTGACTCACATACAACCCTAAAAACTAGAATTGGAATTCAGTGTCTTGTGAATACAAGACCTTAAGTTTGTTGACTGGGAAAAGGATTTGTACCCTATCTGCAGGATGGAGAGACAAACTATCATCTATCGTGCAAGATCCCAGCCACCCAATGGGGGAAGAATGCAGCAGGAGTCGTGCCCAGACACGTCTCGGATCAATCGAAATCTTGCGGGAAAGGAAGAGACGAGACGGGAAACCCAGGCCACCAGGGAGAAGAAAAGCTTTCTCGGAGGGAACGCGCTTTGTCGAGCAGCTCTTCGCTCCCTCATCACAACAACAATCTTCAAGCACCCCAACGGTCACGTCCAACCATTTCCCAGCATAAAACTACTCCTTAAAATCCAGTCTCCCCAGTTGGGAACGCGGCTCCTTCAGCCCAGCTTGGCTCACCCCCTCGAACACGAGAGAATCGCGATCGCTCCCTTTCAGCCAAAACCCCTTCCTTATTCTTACAACCCACCCCCGTTGCAAAATGCACCGGCACGTACCTTGCCGAGCAGGCGGCCTTTGCTGTAGGATCTGCCCGTGACTGGGTCGCTAATAATTCGGGTGGGTTCGGCCGGTCTGGAAGGCTCCACGCGGGCGGATTTAGGCGTCTCGATCGCGGGAAACGAAGGCTTGTACAGATCCGAGGCCATGACGTGGTCATTGAAAGGATGAGCGGGGGGGAAACAAACGGGCTCCATGATAGCCCGGGCTTCCTCGCTCCCCTCCCCGGCGCCTTCTCCCGAGCGCTCGCAAAGCCACGTGCCGCGCCCGGCAGAGGAAGTTTCATCTACTCTGTCTGCGCCTACAGTCAGGGAATCCCGGTACTTTTATCAATGAGCGAGTCTGACGTCATCGAATAGGAAACCCCTCCCGCCAAACGAGAGGGCGGGAATCAGCCCTTAAAGAACCCGCCACCTCTTCTTTAAAACAAAAGGGAGATAGATGCGAGATATTCCCTCCGTTCTCTGGAAGGGCAAAAAGGAAAAAAGAAGAAAAAGAAAAATCGGAAAGAGGCATCGACGGAAACCAGAGATAAAATTTGGCATCTGGGGTTTCTGTTCAAGGATATGACTGCAAAATGAGATTGAGTATTGTGGGGCAATAAAGACTTCCAGTAAAGGAGAGTCATTTGTAGCTCAGGGTTGAAATGAGGGGTGCTCCCTGAGCTTGCTTGTTTTCTTGCAGACGTTTCCCTAACTATAGGTAACGTCATCAGTGGTAGTCTAATAAAAGACTTCGTTTTCCTTCTCTTTGCTGCTCTCTAGAGGCCGTTCGGAGTTTTGCTCTCCAGAAATTGTAAGTCTACTGGTTTTTCCATCTAGGAGCCCTGTTTAATGCTGAAAAACAGCTGCCATCTTTGGGATCTGAAGAAGAGACTTCGTAGACCTGTGGTACAAATCTAAATTCTAAATATCCAAGATCGCTGATTTGATTCTGCAGGCTGCAAAAACTTGAACATAATCAAGCAATATATTTAATTAGAATATAACGTTTCACATAGACACAGTGGATTCCTACATCACTCTAAACTATAATATAGTTTGTTTGATTTTAACTGTGTGTATTCCAGAAACTCAGCTATAGTGCTTGGCAAACAACAACAAACAGTTTGAATTAACTGCTGTGACTTAATTGTGGTTTATTCAAGTAAGCATGGTTAACAAATCATGGTTTAACACATGTGAACCTGATCCCAATTAATGGTGTTCACATGATACATTTAGCCATGTTTTGTTTTAGTGTACTCAGAACACCTGGCTAGATTTATGCAGTACATTGAAGTATAAAATATTCACATTGGCTGGATTAAACTACAATATGGCTAAAACCCACCAGGCTAGGCTAAATAAGGTTGGCAAGTCAATGAACTCAGGCCTGGGTAACCTTGAGCCATTCACTACTTCTAGCCCAGGGTTGGGGAATTATGGCTCCTTCATGACTTGTGGACTTCATGCTGGCTCAGGAATTCTGGGAGTTGAAGTCCACAAGTCATGAAGGAGCCACAATTGCCCACCCCTGTTCTAGCCTAACCAGCTGAGGCTAGTGTTTAAAACCAGACAATAATTGTATTAGATACATATTAGAATCATTGTGTAATAATTAGGGCAGACATCATGTAACTTAAAAGCACATGATATTGGATGTGCAACTATTTCCAGATAAGCATTTATAGTGGAATCTGAATTGCTCACTCACTCCGACTTTACAGGGCCCTTATGATGGTATTTATTTGTAATCCACTATATTTCCACAGTTATATTTTTATCTGATTCACTCAACAGAAAAGGCATGATTTTCCAGAGGCACAGAATATCAGCCCCATCCTAATGTATCTTAGCATTATGCTTATATTTATGGGTTTGCTATAAGGAGTAAAAGTATTAAAAAAAAAACCTCAGCATAAAACTTTTATTTAAGTATAGCAGTAAATATTATTTTATTACCATTTTAAATCCTGTTACTAGGAATTTTTTTTTTTATGTATGTGTGAAATACAGAATTCCTTAGAATTATATATATTGGTACATATGTTTGCATTTGTTTATATACACTGGGCAAAAGTTCCTACTGCCATTTTAATTATTTTGGAATTCACTGTTTTTTTTAAATATAGCCACAATATTTTAATACAATCTAAATAATTAACTTTAGTAATAAAACCAGTGACAAGTGCAAAAGATTAAACGTGTTTGAGCATTCAACTGGCCAATAAATTGGTACCCATTTCAAAATACACTTCCGAAGAACTAAGAAAACTAGTATAAGGATTGTAGTAAGGTGGAAATAGGTGTTTTATTGCAAAAGTGTAGTAACTCATAGCAGAATAAAAATCCATAGAAATTCTGCTTATAAGAAGAAAAGAAGTATGATCTACTAGCATTGAGTCCAAGGAAGCTGGGTAGTTCAGAAATGTGAAAAAAAAAAAAAAGACATCAAAAAGGAAGGAAAGATGCCATGAGATTAGAATTGTAGCCCTATTTTAAAAAATTAAGTCATAATCATCAACTAAGATTTGATACTTGAAAATATCTCCTGTTGGCTACATATTTCTTTGTATTGTTCCCATGTACCGGTATATCCAATTTCTCCCCCCCCTCCACACACACTTTTTTTTTTTTGCAGATGGAAGCAGAACAACAAAAAGTGATTCAGTTACTGTGCAGTTTGAGGTGTAGTACCTGAAGCCTGCCAAATTATTTGCCAACTGAATCAGAAAATCCCATAAATACTACTATCCTTCCCTATCAATAATTAACATTTGCTGTCCTCTGATTAATTCAATGATTAGCTACCCAAAGTAATTTTCTTAGTGGCTGCATTGGTATAGAATATTTAATTATGATTAATTTAACTACAATCTATTCAATTGACCCAACTTTTTCACTTCACACCATACAATGAGTTGCAGAGAAACTTTATGGGCTGTATTTAAACAACACAGTTGGCAAGTTTGGGGCCCAGACAATTAAATCTGATTGCATCACCCACTTTACTGAGTCAATTATAACCCCAGCATGTTTGAACCCCAAAATGGAGGCATTATGTACAGGGTTGTTCATTCCTTTGGAATTCACACATTGATGGAGTACAAGAGAGTGTTAGATTAGCCCTCCCTTCTGACCTCTGTCATAGAGACGAGTTGTTCCACAAGAAAGAGGCTGTTCCAGTCACTCCATCCACTCTCATCTGGAAAATTTCTCCCCTGAACGTTGGGGTTATGGGTTGGGGGATGGAAATTGGGCAGAGAGGGCAAGCCTGACTTCTCTCTTAGTGGCATGAACTCTAGGCCCAATGAGCCTTCCTGAATGTCACAAGTGGTGAAGGCTTTAGTGAGTCATGCAAACATAACCATTCTGCCTCAAGGCATGGATGATCCGCCCCCACCTTTTAATCACCATAGCAACCCTGTGAAGTAGGTTAAGACTGGGACTAAAGCTAATTATGTGAGGTATACCTCTTTTGCTTTACATTTCATGGGTTTTCAAATTTATTTTAAATTTTAACTTTATTTATTTATTAATCAAATTTATATACCGCCCCCTCTCCCTAAGGACTCGGGGCGGTGAACAGCCGATAAAAAA
>JAEANM010001966.1:1748-25884 GCA_017656035.1 Myanophis thanlyinensis
AGAGAGAGAGAGAGAGAGAGAAATTATTGGTTTGAATTATTGCACAGAAAACAGAAAGGACTGGAACACTGAGACTTCATATTTAAACAACTGGAATTGGATTCAGTGGTGTCATTGCACTGATGGAGTGTACTAATTCATAATAAATGTTCCTTCTTCTTGTATTATCCTGCTTGTGAGAATTGGAAATTCCTTGGTACCTATGCAGGGCTCAAACAGTGTGGTCGCATAAATGGAAGTGCAATTGCTTAAATGTTGGCTATTACCAATCTTTAATTTTAAGAACTCAATTCTATTGTACACTTTCATTTTTGCATGTAAAATGTATTATATAAGATGTATGGAGTTCTGGTGCTTTTGTATTTTTCCCTGATGTTTCTAAATATATATCAGAAGTGATAAGAAAATGATGGGTGTTTTAATCTTCTTTTCCCCTTATCTGATACTTATAAAAGTGACTGTTTTTATTTCACATGCATATGTTTTGGTCACCAGCTGATCACTATTGCAAATTGAAGCAAATGTTTCTACAAGGTCATCTTATTTTTTACAGATGAATGATGCTATGGGATTTGAATTGCCATGGGTGTATTTTGTCAGTCTCGTCATCTTTGGGTCATTTTTCGTTCTAAATCTTGTTCTCGGTGTATTGAGCGGGTAAGCACACAGCTTTTTCATCCTAGAAGCAGAGTCCGTATTTCAGTTGCCATGATCACATAGGTAGAGTATGGAGATTAAATCAAAAGAATTGGGAATAAGATTTCCAAATTAAAACATGGCAGATGAGAGCTTCTTTAAGACCAATTCCATTTTCTAAAAACAAAGAAAATCCCAGTAAATCAATTTAAATGTAAGTATAACATTAGGTATGAAAATTATAATTTAGCAGAAATTAATTGATGACTTAGAGGTCAGTACAAATAAAACAAGATTTCCCTTTTAGAATTGTATACTTCCACATGGTATAAGGATACAAAAAGTTATGTAATTTTCATGACTAAAATCAAATTGTACACATCATGAGTAAGTGCTAGAGTGCTGGTAAATCTGGTAAATGCTGAAGCAGTGTGCTGCTAAAAAGAGTAGATGGGGCTAACACACTGAATACCTATGTGATCTGTCAATTGTGAAAGGACTCTGCTATATAGTGAACGTCTGAATCATAACGTATTTCCTTACATTTTACAGGTAAATGATGCAATAGGATGTGAGTGGCCATGGATCTATTTTGTTAGTCTTATCATTCTGGGCTCATTTTTCGTACTTAACCTGGTACTTGGTGTACTTAGTGGGTAAGCTGTTAAATTAAATTTGTATTTCACACCCCAGTGTGTAAAATGGTCTGTGCATTTGTTTTAACTTTCACACTGCTGGCTTTTCTGCATGTGCCTTGGATTGGTATGCCATTTTATGAATGTTTGATTTTCCAACTGCCTGAATTTTATCATTGTACTTGCCTATGACACATTTACAGTGCTTGCTAGCTCCTTCAATTCAGTGAAGAACTAACATTGTCATCATTACACTACTGCACTCCTTGTACATATGAGTACACTAAAGCACCTGTATATTTTAAAATATGGATAATGCTGTTGTTCCCTGTTCCCTACACCAATGCAATATTCACATTAGCACACGGGCTTTTAATGTAAATCAGGAGTGTCAAACTGGCAGCCAGCAGGCCAGTTGCGTCACGCACAGGCCACACCTATCCCAACTCTGCAAAGGGGAAAAACATCACAAAATGTGATGTGATGGCAACATGACACTGCGAGTTTGACACCCGTGATGTAAATCATCTGTAAGACATAGTTTAGTAGGTGCTTCATTTTTCTTTCTATTTGTACCTATTTTTTGAGTTTTCTATGTGTTTACTCTCCGGCAACATTGAAGGAAACATCCTGTCTAAAGACATGAAATTTAATCTAAGGAATAGTATAAATAGCTTGCCTTGCTGTCAGATATAAACAACACAACGATTTATCAGTGCAAGCCATTTCATCTTTGCCAAAGGGAAAGGTTGTCATCTTACCATCATGTGTTCCAGAAGGTTTCTTTCCTGTACTGAAAAAATAACCTGGAATACTGGCAGGCCGCCTATGTGTAAAACCTAACAATTTGGAAATGGAACATTCTAGAAAACCTCCGAACATTTCATTCTCCTTTCAGTCCATGTTGAATCTCCTCTAGAACATGTTTTGTAGAAGCCATTGAACAATCTCCAGAAATATTTCCTCCAAAATGGAATCAGTTTAAGGTGTAACTGGGAATTTTTTTTTCTGTATGTTAGACCAGAAATATATTTTAGAGATAGAACCTACCTAAGAGACTATAAATGCCCTCTAATTTGGAGATTTTCCTTTGGAAGAAACCGTATCATTCAAGAGTTCCAGAGGGGAACAGACCATTTTGGAGTTCTTTAAAACATTTTGTTTCCAAATCAGTGAGTTTTTCACATCCTTTGGGCCTGTGGTTTAGTAAAGGTGCTTCCATATCACTTTTGACTTCTGGCAACTGCCTATGCAAGTCTTGCAGTTTCCTTGGCAGTAATTTCAGAAATGGTTTGCCCTTGCATTCTGTTTCCTAGGGCTGAGAGAGTAACTGACTCAAGGTCCTGTTCGTGTATTAACATATGAAAAATTGCTTGTAGTATAAAATCATAAAAAAATTAAACCAAAAATAGTGGTTGCACCATGTACCATAAAACATATACTCTTCTTTCTCTGCCTTATCCTGCAACTACTGCTGAAGTCACAACTAGGAAACAGGCATTCACTGTTAAATGGAATGTGACCATTATTTTGATTTGTGAGCAATTAGAGCAGGTGCCTGGCTGACTTTGCCTGATTTTGGAAGACTATCAGGAAATAATCAGGCTGACTAGGAAATGGAAAGTGATCCTTTAAGAATGCAGTAACAAAAATTAAGGAGGGTTGACACCTGGAGAACTACTTACTGTTTGAACTAAATATAGAGAAGAAAATCATTTTAAATATAGACATAATTAATGTATTGTTTTATAAAATAGCTATCCCACTGTGAGTTAGGACAATATTTGTGTAACCTAGAAGGTTAAAACTCACTGATCCTGGCCAAAAGACCATTGTTTTAATGCCAGATGGCCTAAAGAATTGAATTAGTTGAAGATTAGTCTTTTATAACATACTTCATTCCTAATCTTAGAGAATATGGTTAAAGAAACAGTTCTATTCCTTTCAGCATATTACTTAACTTTGATATACAATTTCTGGCATTGTTTTCATGAAATAGTTCCAATGCCCTGATTTTAATTTCTTATTGTATTTAAATAATTTATTTTGTTTATTATGTTACACCTTTTCCTAATGAGAGTAAGGTAAAGTTGAATAAGATAAGAATCCTATTAAAATATATTATCGAATCAATTTTATATAACCAACTTACACAGCCAACCCAAATGTAACTTCATTTGACTAGGTGAATGAGTAATAGAGAGAGCATTATATGATCAATCAGAGAAGCTTTCTTTAATATTTCAGACTGAAACACCTCCAATTAAATAATTTAACAGTAAGATCAGAGGGAAGAATTTGTTCTTTTTCAGAGGCAAGCCAGAAGTCCTCTAGGGCATGTATTATAAGCATCAGAAAAGGAAGAATGTTCATAAGCAGAATTATAGCCATGGATCAGTTTTAATTCAAAATACATTTTGTCTAATTTTCCTGAGTATTGTGGAAGGGAAGAATCACATTCCATTTATTATAATTTTTCAACAGTAACAAGTTTTTCTGTAGGATAGATGGAAATTTCATTAACTTTTGTACAGTAGACACTTAGGTGACCATACATTGAAACAGACACTGGGACACAATGCTAATATCCTCTAGTCTGCATTGGTCACATTCTCTCTGTTCCCAGTGGTTCCTGTTGCACAAAATAATTTGATAATATAATTATAAATAGTTATATTTATAAATAGATAGAAGGCACAGCACAAACTGACTGAGGGAGAGGGAGGAAAACTGCCCCTTTTCTGATGTAAATATTATTTATTTATTAACCAGACAAACATATAATGCCCACCCTTTGATCCAGTGAAACTTTGTACAGCAAGCAAAACAAAATGCATCCATCTTAAATACCAAAGGAAAACCCATTACCTCCCTTGTGTGCAATAAAAACCTTAGTAGGCACCATAGTATACATCCATGCCAGCTTTTCAGACCTAATGGCCTACCCCCACTACCTAGGGGACAGCCACCTCTTCACAACCTTCTGAAAAGCCTGTAGAGTCGAGGCTATCCATATCTCTGGAAGGAGGCTATTCTGTAAGGCAGGTGCTATGACAAAATAAATGCTTCTAGGACAGGGATTGCAAATCAAGGCCTTCAGTCCAGATCTGGCCCAAGGGGTGCTTAGATCTGGCCTGTGGAACCACCCTGGAAACAGCAAAGGACCGGCCTGCAGTGCCTCTGCCAGCAAAAACACACACCGCCCCCTCAGAGCTCCTTTTTTGCTGGCGGAGTGCTAGCAAAACAAACTATTTGCAAAAGTGGATCCCTTCCAGTCCCACCTGGACCATCACAGGGGCCACTGACACGAGTGACATCAAGCTGGCCACACCCACCCTGGCCATGCCCACATGGCCATGCCCACCTGACTCCCTAAGGTCAAACACAACCCTGATGAGGCCCTCAATGAAATTGAGTTTGATGACCCTGTTCTAGGACATACCAGATGACGCTGTCTCACTGAGGAAATCTGAAGTGTGCCCCCTTTGTCAGATTTGGTGGAACAGTCAGAAATATTTCAGAGAAGCTGTCCTGCAAGTAAATACAAGCAGATCTTGAATTATATCCAGAACCCATAGGAAACCAATATGGTTCATTTAGCAGCTACATTAAATGACCTCTGCATTCCAGGTGAGCAGAAGCTTTTTGAGGCTTTGGAATGCTATTCAAGGACAGCTGCTTGTAGAATTAATTTTATGTTCATGGACCAAACATATACATAGATACGGTATGAAATCATAAAGTAAGACATTAGCATGCTAGGAAGATAGAGGGGTAATATATATTATAAACTTTCTATCATCTGATCCCACAATAAATAAGCAAAGCAAGCATGCCTAATTACAATACAAACCCTGCAGCTTCTGATAGCGAGCAGCATTTAGCAACTTTCATAGACATTTCAGCAGATGGATCTTTTAGTAAAAAGTGCACAACCTCTACTTAAAGACAGCTCATATTTAGTAAAGATGAAGAATGTTGATTCAAAGCACTATGTAAAACATGCCAGGCTCTCTTTGTGGCTTTGTCTAAACATAGGCTCCAAATATGGGATGTTTCTGAACTTGCTGTCCAAGCCTTTTCAGCATTAAACTTTACTAATGTAAAGTTGCCTTCTAGAACTTGTTAGGAAAATGGTGAACAGTATGACAGATACTTCCACTAAAATAATCTAAAACTTTGGATTGGCCATTCTACAGGTCTTGCTGTTTGACATCTATCATAACTTTTTTTTGGCTTATGTATTAACAGAAATACTTGGATGCTATTGAATTTTTTAAATTATGGTGGTAGTTAATAGATTTCTTAGTGAATAAGACTGTCTTAATTAATTTCTAGTTAACTCATAAGAGTAAGTTAAATGTAGGCAATTGATGCTTATCTATTTTGAACATTAACTCATACTAAATCTGGCTATTAGTTATGCTGGCTAGTCATGTGAGAGTTACAATCCACAACATTTGAAGACATCAGGTTGCCAAACTTTGATTTAAGGAGCTAGAAAGTCTTTAACTCCAATCACTGCTGTCTATCAGGTATCACTTTCTTGATCTTATTTCAGCTTAAAATTTGCCTACATCTGTTCTTGTTTATATGAATTTTATTTGCATCAACTTTATATTCATTGAATTGCTATTTCAGTTTAAGAATATAATCTTGATGCAAACTTATCTGACATATTTGTATTGTCCAAAATATTATATATGTTCATGCTTCACTTTAAGTCAGAGTTATCAGTATATGCTCCAGACACAGTCTTCTGAATAACAATCACATGAAAGAATATCAGGACGTTTGCTCCTATTTAACATTCCAAATAACTGGGGGAATATTTTGCAATTCTATTTTCCTTACTTTCAAAATGCCCTTATCAGGCACAGTTTATAGAATGAAGGGAATCATTTCCTCAAAACCATCCAGAGTGTTTGCAATTAGGATAAGTTTTGAATTTAGACATGCCAGTTTACAATTTAATACTCAGCCAACCATAACACAAATGCAGCCAGTAAAGAAAAAGAAAATATTTTTATACAATTGTAAGTGTGAGAAGGGGTTCTTGCTGACTATTAAAAAAGAAACCTTGCAGTATGCATATTAAACCAGGTAGTTAATTAATGGGTGCAGTTGGTTGAAACTGAATAATTGATTGCAAAATATTTTAACCACTGTAATTTATTATCTTTTCAGAATAGGATTCATGCTGTTTGCAATTGCAAAAATTTAAAGATCTAATTAAATGAATCTATATTTAAAACTGTTTAAGGCTTCAGGTGTTAATCTAATAGGGTGGTTTCTATAATTGAACACACAAGCACATCACTATGATTATTGTACGAACGTGTTCATACAATGTGTTGATTGCCACTAGTTCAGACTGTTTTTAAAAACCGGAGTCCACATGTTGTGCAAAATTATAATTTTCTTAATCATGATTTATTGAACAAGCTGTGAAAACATTTAATCTTCTGACCATCTTACTCATTTTAAGTGCATCTATTTCATCCATCTGTTGATGGGGAAAAGATGATTCAAGTGGGGAGTTGCTGAGAAGAGTATCACTTGCTGTATTTGTTTGACAGTAATTTGACAAGTAACCTTGTTTGAATGAAGCTCAGAATTCTGGAGAAACAATATTTTCTTCTCTATTTTCTACAAAGAAGTTTAACATATTTACATTCAACAACAGAATAAAACAAATGTGATTGAAATTCTCCTTGAATACTAAATTGAACCACTGCTTCTCTTTTCTTCCTCTTCCTCCATTATAGTTTAGCATTGTTTCTTTACAGAAAATTTGGTTTTTTTCCTGTTTTCAGGAACTCCTTGGCTATACAGATCTGTGTAGACAAATGCATCAAAGCTGTCTGGCTTTGAATTGCACAAGGCCACAGACCAAGAGAGCAATTCTTGTATAGCTAGTGCAAAGCTGCTTCAGCAAAGCATGTAAATAATACATTAATAAACAAATTAATAAATTACAGATCTTTTGTTCCTGATAACCTACTAACAGTCTATATTCCACAACAAAACTGTAATTGGTATAATTCATACAATATCCTAAACTATGTTATATAGTTTACAAAGCAGGCCCAATTGGCAAAAGAAAGTTAAGGACCACATTGGTTGGAAACATGTGGAAGAGGCCTTCATCCTGCAGTGGATAGACAATGGCTAAAATGATGATGTTAGTTTATAAAACACAATGGTTAGTTCCATACAACCTACAAAACTGAAGTTAAGCAAACCACAAAGCTAAATCATAGCAGGTTATTTGTTCTGTTTGCGAAAATATGAAAAAAGTACCCAGAAGTCTCAATCAAAAATTCATTCTCAATATTAAACAGAATATTTCTCTCTGGAAACAAACAACAGGAAACTAATATTTTTCATCATTCACTTTGATTTTCAGAGTTGTTTTATTTATTGCTTTCCTCTAGAATTTTTGATTTTAGTCAAGACCACAACCTTGATTCTGTCCACATCTAAGACAGCTGCTCAAAATGCAACTTATCATCCAGTGAATTTGTTGCCTTCATATTATAAAATCAGCCCCCTTGTAGAGAGGGAATGAATTACATAGAAATGTTGTTTTTGTTACATAGGTTCATTTTAAAATGGCACATTTAAAATGTCAACCATTCAGGGGTTATATTGTAAGGCGGTACATTGTTAACATACAATATTTGAAGCAGTAAGAGAATCATTTCTTATTTACAAGTGGAAGACCTTTTTTTAATGAGGCGGGATAATCTGCTCCTCGGGAACTGTGCTAACCACCAGAGGATGCTTTCTGTGAAGACAGATTCTACTGGAAGCACCGCTATTTCTCTGGGTAGTCATGGGAACACACTTTTCAAACATACATTTATATCTATAACCTGAATTTATTGTCCTGCTTGAGGACAGCAAGAGAGGAATGTTCTGGCATGTCCCTGAAGAACCCTTCTATATGGGAAGTAATGGGTTTGTAGAGATATATGTTCCTGGAATTCCTACAGCCATGTTGTTCTTACGATGGGTGCCCTTGGATTTCTCTATTAAGAAACTGCTCAGTTAATTATGTGGGTACATCCCTAAAAACAGTTGCAGCATAGCACACACAGGATTGAGAGAAAAAGTCATTTAAATAATGATGCACTAAATAGAAAATGGCAATGAACTGTCAGTTTCAGTTTCCGGGCAAAAGCAAACGAAGTCACTTTGACAGCATTCCTTTTCTCAACAGAGCTAAGGATAAATAGGAAGAGAACATAAGAGCTTATCATTCTCCAAAGAATCTTAACAAAAATAAAAATAAAACCAACATTTTATGTATGCATTCATTAATCTGTATGTTTTTTATAGCTACCCATTTCATGCAGTTGGCACTCTGCAGCTAACAAGGATTAGAAACACAGAAACGCCCACAACATATAAACCTAGGCGCTCAAAAACAAATATCACCATTCACACATATACAAATAAGAATAAAAATAAATAAACAACAGAGGTCATCTAACTATCTGATCCAAATCCCTAGGAAAACAGTCAAGTCTTCAATATCTTGTGAAAAGACTAACAGGGTTGGAGATATTCTGAGTCCAACAATGTTGATTTTTGGTGTTGCACAACCAATAAAGGTATTAGTGACCAAATATTACCATCTCACTGTGCTATTCGAGGACATTTTTATATATTCATTATATTATTGATCTGATGTTCTCTGGCCAATGAATAAAAACAGCTGCCAAATTCAGACACATAAGCAGTTTTGTGCCTGGAAGGTATTTACTTAGATTTGGAACTAGAAACCTTTGAAACCTGACTCATCAGACAATGCTCCACTTTGGATGGGGATGGCCCTGGACAGTATCTGGGAAGCTTCATCTGATGCAAAAGGCAACAGTGCAGGCAGCTATGTATACACACTACACCTCTGCTTCATGAGCTGCATGGGTTACCAGTTTGCTCCTGGATACAATTCAGGGTGCTGGTGTTGACCTTTAAAGTCCTATATGGCATGCGGCCAGGTATCGGAGGAACTGTCTTTTCCCAATTACATTTACCTGTTTCACTAGGTCAGGCAGGAGAGACATGCTGTGGGTCCCGTCTATAGGGAGCTTCATCTGACGGAGTCCAAAGGCAAGTCTTTTCTGCTGTGGCACCCACCACCTGAAACACCTTCCTGTTAAGCTGAGGGTAGCTCCAATCCTCAGTACTTTCCAAAAAGATAAGATGAGGGAAGCCCCAATCTTCATTACTTTCCAAAAAGCCCTTAAGACCAGCCTGGAGATCCTCTGGTATTAGGAAACCTGCATGTTGGCTGCACTATGTGTAATATTCTCCTGCTTGTGGTTTTATTTTTAATCTATGTTTATTGTTTTGTTTTTAATTTGTTTTGGGGTATATTTTAATAGTATGTTATATTGTATGCTGCCCAGGGATACTTCATGTGAGGCTATATAAATTAGACAAAACAAATAAATAAAACAGCTGGCAGGGCCACCAGAGACCCTAATTATATTTAAGAAGATGAAAGAAAGTATTATGTCCAATCTACTTAGAGGAGATCCAAAAGGATGTCAGAGCAAGGTTTGGAATGCATACTGTTATGAGTCCTTAAAAGTATAAGGAATGTAGCATGGCAAGTAATTTGAATTTGCTGTGATATGTGTGATACGTATGTTTGCATTTTTGTTAATTTTCTTTATTTATATAATCCTGTCAAGAAAAAAATAAAGAAAAATATGAGGGTTTGAATTTTGTTGTGGTTGTTGTTGTTGAAAGGCTGTGTAGCTTCGTAAATCAGTGTATCTCATGTTTTATCTGCATCCATAGAGAATTTTCCAAGGAAAGAGAAAAAGCCAAGGCCAGGGGAGATTTTCAAAAGCTACGTGAAAAACAACAACTAGAAGAAGACCTCAAAGGTTATTTGGATTGGATTACCCAAGCAGAAGACATTGACCCAGAGAATGAAGAGGAAGGTGATGGAGAAGGCAAACGAAATAGTATGTCAAAGCTCCTCAGTTAAAGATCACTGATAAAAGAAGATTCTGTGTTCTAAAAATGATTTACAATAACCCTCTCTAATTGACTTCCTCCAAATATGTTGAGACAGCAATTCCAGAATACTTAATCATCATGGCTTTGGGGAGTACAAAAGGTGCTTTTTCAAGAGGCAAATGGACTTTCTTGTTTTTCTTTGAAGCCCTTTCACTTCTCATCCAAGAAGCTTCTTCATCTTTCTTCAGAGCTGAACAGAAAGTCCAATTGCCTCTTGAAAAAGCACCTTTAGGACAACCATGACTTGGATGACCGAGAACCTCTACAGACACTTTGTGGAGTAGTTATTGAGTAAACTTGTCGAGAATTTTAGAAGTTTGGAGGATATCAGGTTGGAGAAGGTAGAAGATGATTACATACAATCAACTTTCTCAGATTCATATGTTCTTCTCAAATGAGATCAGTGCACTCCCTGTCCTTCGTGGGAGTAACATATTAATACTCCTGTAGTTTTTGCATTCTCTCTTGCATATTTCCCTTTGTATAAGAAAATAATGACAATATTCTCCTAATCACCAAGTACAAATACTCTCTTTATACATATGTTAACTAAGTAGCATAGCCATTCCATTAGTAAATCCCATTTGTATATTAACACTTATCCAATTCTATCAAGAACAATGCAGATCATTTTTCAGAATTCTCACATTTCTTTCTTTCTTTCTATCAGTTTTTTTCTCGGATATCAACCTTATACAAATCTCTGGTCTCCCACATTCCCTCAACTTTGGTTTTATTTTAAATCATTTTATTACATTTATTTTTAATTTCATTCTCTCTAGTAAAAAAACTCCTTGTCTACTCCTTTTCATGCACTTCCACTGCCATTAATTATTTCTATCAAAATTAGCCTGCATTTTCTGTTTTTTTTTCAGTTATCAATGTATTGATTCTTGATTTTGTATGCAAGAAAAGAGCCTAGGGGTGTCAAACTCAAGGCCCATGGCGCAGATCTGGCCCATGGGCTACTTAGATCTGGCCTGCAGCGCCACCATGGAAACAACAAAGGACTGGTCTGTGGTGCTTCTGCCAGTGAAAATGGGCTCCCGACCTCCGTTTTCACTGGCAGAGAGTTGCAGGAGGTTGTGGCAGCCGAAAACGGTGCTCAGGAGCCCATTTTTGCTGGCAGAGCAGTCAGGCCACCACTGGCCCCACCAACAGGAGTGATGTTGAGGTAGCCACACCACCCTGGCCATGCCCATCCTGGCCATGCCCACTCCGGCCCCCAGAGATCAAACATAACCGTGATGCGGCTTTCAATGAAATTGAGTTTGATATCCCTGGCCTAGATGATGCCAGTTCCACCGTATTAAATCTAACATTTCCTTTATGGGTTTAGAAATCAGACCAACTACTACCTTTTTAATTTTTATTTCTAAAGTCAGGCGTATGAGAGTAAGCCACAAAACAGTGGCTAAGAATTGGGAATTACTCTGTTCCTGACAATTATGTTTTATTATTTGATTGATAGCATGTTTACAAGATGGAATATATTATATAACATAAAGTAGAAACTTAAGTTTTCCTGGCA
The DNA here is from genome assembly GCA_017656035.1 of Myanophis thanlyinensis. Lineage (NCBI taxonomy): Eukaryota > Metazoa > Chordata > Lepidosauria > Squamata > Homalopsidae > Myanophis > Myanophis thanlyinensis. Next base: position 13,593 of record JAEANM010001966.1, read on the forward strand.
GAAGGAATATAATCTTTTGCTATCTACACTTTATCTCCTGCCATACATTTTAGTCATTCCAAAAGTAAAGAAAAGAGGATTGGTTTGAGTTTTCACAGGCCTGTGTCTTTTGGATTCATCTAGTGAGTTCCAGAGTCACTGCATGACTGAGAACAATTTCTTTATCCGAAGCATTTGTGGTAGATCCCATTTTAACTCCTCAGTGTTAGGGAAAGATGCACATTTATGTAAATACATGTAGAATTGAGACTGTATCATTGCATATGCTTACTACAGTTCAAAATATCAGGCTGCATTTTTGTTAATTAATTCTTAAAGATAACCTGTAAATACTGTGTAGAAATGTACCATGTAATAGTGATCTTTAAAGATACATCAATTTCTAAACAGGAAAGCATTGTATCAAATTAGACATCTTTGCCATCTTATTCTTGCACCACTCCAGAATTCTTCTGTTGGGACTTTCTGTTGTGTCTTCACTGACACCTTTGAGCAATTAGATCCATAGATATATTAAAAGAAGGTAGAATCAGACTGCTGGAAAATCCCTTATATTTTCAATCTTCCTTTCGAAATCAATGATAGCTATAAAACAATTGAAATAAGGTAGTGACATGGTTGTGGATGTGGGAAACAATTTACTTTCTGGAGTACATATAACTTGCAAAAGGGAAGAATGATTTCATCTACTTCCTCAGCTAATTTTAGAGACAAACATGTCAAGCTCTCAGTGTTCACACTAGAAACTTGGTCTGCAGAAATGTTTTTTCCTCCTGATTAAGTATCTACTGTCCTTATGACTTATTTTTAATGACATCTTAAAGCAGTACTTTGTATTGCAGATCAAATAGCATCCTATAACCAAGCAAAATTAATGAGATATGTTACGGAGTAGCTAATAGGCTAGATGTGATGTCTCAGAATACTTTAAAAATCAATCTAAATTAAAACCTTAATGTTTCATAAGATTATTTGTTGTCTTGCTTGATTGGAGATTTTCCTTTTCCTTTTTGCCTCTAATACATGTTTCCCAAAACACAATCTAGAGTGCCTGTGAAATTGTGCAGATATCTCTTTTAATTCTCACAAACACTGCCACTTAAAATACCATTGTGTGATAACCATTGATAAGTAAGAGAAAATTAAGCACTTGCTATCTTTTGTGAAAACGGCACACTATTTGTCAACTGATGAGTACAACTAGTGACACAGGTTGTCCTACATGACAAAATGTTTTTACACATTTGCTGCAGCAGTATTGTTATTTTCAGCATTGCCGAATGCTATGTCCTGAGATAGGCCAGTTTTAATATACACATTCCACTGAAGTTTATCTTCTATTATTGATAATACTTCATTGCAGGATTTGTATAGTCTTTCTTATTTTTTTGTAATAAAGTTGTACAGTCATCTTTTTTTTTTTTTTGCTTTGATTTGGAATATTTGGATGAATTAGAATTGGGTATGGGTTGGCTTGGACTCTTAGCTCTCTGCTGAGAATCTGTGGAGAAAATGATTTATTTATGTGTAAGCCTCCTTATTGCATCTTACTTGGTAGAAAGTCACACTATGTTTAGTCAGGCTTGTTTCCTGATAAATATTCTTAGAATTGCAGGCTCAGTCAGAGATCAAAGTCTACCATTCTTTTTTTAGAAAAAGTTAACAGAGACATACAAATAAGGGATATTTCACAGTATGTGCTAAGGGGTTTGTAAGCCTGGTAGGAATGTTTTTGGCCAACAGTTATCACAAATAGAGCTTTCTGGATTCACTGCCTATCATGAGGCTAAGTGCTAATATACAGTACATAGGCAATTTATGCTTGCAGGAATTAACACTTTCAACCAGGTAGGAAAACCAGTTAGCATAAACCAAGAGACAAGCTCAATTTGTGATTCTGTAATTCAGCTTTAATATTTATTTAAACTCTTTTAAAACTATTTGGATGTTCATTATTCAATATTGAATTACCGTATCTGCGTAACTGTTGGAAGTGATTCATCTCTGTTTTCTCAGTTATTCCAGTCTGATCCTGGCTAAGAATGATAGATTATAGAATAGTTTCCTGATAATTAGAACAATTAATCAGTGGAACAACTTGCTTCCAGAAGCTGTGAATGTTCCAACACTGGAAGTTTTTAAGAAGAGATTGGATAACCATTTGTCTAAAGTGGTGTAGGGTTTCCTGCCTGAGCAGGAGGCTGGACTGGAAGACCTCCAAGATCCCTTCCAACTCTGTTATTCTATTTTTATTTCTAATTTAATTTAGGGAAATCTGTATTCATCCACAAGTAAATTATTACTTAAAATATTACACTAGTGTAAAATACATTACATTTTTGGGTTGCAAAAAGCTGCATTATTGGATCATTTAGTTCAAAAGACTGAGTTCCAGAAGCTTTTCAGATTTCAGCAAAATTATTTCTTGGAAATGCATATTGCTGAATCCAGGACATTTTGCATGGAAAAAGACATTACACCATTAAGCTATAACTTAATTTTTTTTATACCGGTTACTGAGAGGTAATTGACAATAGCTTATTTGATGAAAGTTAGGAAGGAATACACTGACATTTCACCTTAAATTGCTGGGAAGCCTTTTTAGCAACCGTCTATCTGACTGTTATATCCCAGCTATCAATGATTACACACATATAATTATGCTTTGGACATTATACAAGTGGTCAAACTATGAAGAGAGATAGAAGTCCATTAATAACTATCCTCATTAACACCACTATATAAACACAGGTATAGGTTTGCAAGTATTATTGATAATTCAACCAAGTTTAACTTTTGTACTACTACTCAGTCTGCTTGCAATGACTGAATGATATGGCTAATTTATTGTCTTCTGCACTTCTGCTGCTGCCATCTACTGTATTATCGATGGGATTGCATGTACTTAATATGAAGGGGTTACGCTGGCTGATTTATTAGAAAACAAGAAGAAAAGCAGATTTAGCTGTTGTCGTGGGCCTAACAAACATGGTAAAATGTGTGTGTGTGTGTGTGTGTTTGCAGTGGAACATTTCATTTGAAATGATGAACTTTGAATGCTACTTTTCAAAATCCATACACACATTTAGAAAAAAAAACGTGCATGAACACACATGTTTTGCATGGGCATGATTTGCTGTTTGACTACATGTTTTTGAGAGATTGTTCTGTAGTAGCTTAGAACATTGAAATTTGTTTGTTGTTCTTAGAAAATATATACAATCTAAAAAAAGCAAATGAGCAAGATATGAGTACATTGTTTTAATTTCAAAGTGATAAAACTATGAACCTTTAGAACAGCTCTCTTTGTATAATGATTTATAGACTGAGAACTGTCCAGTGCATATACTGATTTTAATTGTTTTAAATGCTGTCTGAAAAACTCTGGGAGTTAAGTCTACATATCTTAAAGTTGTCAAAGTTGAAAAGCACTGTTTAATAATTCAGTTAGTGCAGATACATGGAACCACATATGTTTACTGCTTGAACATTTGAAACCAGAAAATGCCATGTTCTGATTAGAACTTTTATAATATCTATATTCTTCCACATTATTGCCCTTTCCATCTGTATCAGGCAAACAATAAGTAGGTGTGTAGCAGTTTCTCTCTGTGTCTGAATGAAAAGTTTAGCACAACTGCTGAAAGCCGACATGATCTTAGTAGTTGCAGTCCTGAACTTTATCCAGAATGACCCAGATTCAAGTTCCAATTCATAAAACTCATTGGGTGCCTTTGAACCAGTCCTTAGCTTGCTGTCTAGGTTTCCTTATTTAGGGAACATGGAGGAGACAGTATTAAGCACAATGCTTTGAACAAAAGTAAAAGGCAGGGTATAAATTTAAATCTAAATAATAATTTATTGTAAAAGTAGAAGTGTACTGGTCCCTCCAAAGATAAATTTATGCTATATTTTGTTTCTAAAATAATTAACACAAGCTCTCCTTGTTCTTTGAGCATAAGAGTTTTGTACCCTATCCAGAATAAGGGGAAATCACATAAATCAGAGGATATTTGAATGGTATAATTAATTGCTTGAGAAAGTATCAGAGTTTGGCAGCTGTAGCAACCAGAAAAATCTACATATGCCAAGTTCAGATGATTTCCCTTGCAATTAAATCCAAGGCTCTTTGTGGATGATAATTACTTTCTTATCCCTTTTACCAGCATTATTCACTAACCCTAACTCTGAATTTATTGAAAAGTATATTATATTATTCCACATAACAGATGGGAAGATAGCCTTATTGCAAAAGTAAATTGGAAGCTTACCATTTTGTTATAATTTGGGACTAATGCTTGCTTTAATGGAGGAGTTTCCCAAAAATAATTAGGAATAAAGGGTTATTCGTTTGAAGCGTTCACAAGGTTTTCAAAGGCTACATCACAGTCTGATTATATCTTCCCCACTTGACTGTGAGTTACAGAGGTTTCCTCCAGTGTTCTTGCACAAGATCCTTCTCATTAATTCTGCATGTACGTGTACGGTTATAGTAGTGTTTCAGAAGACAATTGTAACATTAAAAGGACCAGAGAAAGAGAAATGAAGGAAATGGGCAAGGAAATATAAACCAGAATTGGATTCCTGCAGACTTAATCCTATCTTTGTAAGATTTTGGTCCATGCGTATGATTTTCGAACCATGCCTGGATATATTATGGCCCCTCTGGTTATAAAATACATCTCAAAAAAACTTTGGTAATCTTTTGACCTTCCTACAGTATTTTGTTTGGGATTCAAAAGAAGGGAGGACTCCTAAACTTGGCAGATCACTGTGTAGCTGGCTAGTAGCCTTCAATTTTAGTGATTCATAAATTTTGTAACTTGGACCAAACTATGAACAATACATTTTTAATCTAGCTGTTCTTCAAAATATCCACAAGGGCAAATCTTCCAGAAACAATAACATCTGAAAAGATGGTTTACTTTAAACAAGGACCAAGATAATAAAAGTTGTCAGAATTGTCCCTGGCAAAACTTGCTAAGGCATAAAGTAGAAATGCAACTGGCACTTTTTGCTGTAATTTAAACGTTAATTTACTGCTTGCTCTGCTTTATATGACAGCCTATCTTTGTGGACAGGCAAGAAAGTGTATTTATATTCTGGATGCTAAAATAATCCTTTCAGCTGAATTGACATGTATACCGATAATAATTATGAATTGACTTTCAAGAGTTTATTAGTATATATATATTTGTGCTAGCAATTGAAAATATTTTTGCTTGTGTCAGCCCATACATTCTTAAAGTGGTTACAGCCAATACATTCAGGATAGATCCAGATTATATGCCATGGTCCATCTATCCGGGGATTAGACCTGGTAACTGGAGTTTATACTTGAGGAACAACATCAGGGAGACCAGAGTCATTGATCCAAATTGCTAAAATGAAGAGACAGAATGCTGTGTGAGCTGAAAGCAGAGGCAGGACTAACTTCTTATAACCCAGAAGTAAGTTCAATAAGACGTGGTTGTTCCAAGTGATGCAATCATATTTGAAGACTCATAGTTCTCATCATATTAATGCAAGCATTGGGGAAAATGTCATTTTGTGGAAAACTGTAAATACCAGCAGCTTCACTATACCTTGCGGAAGAATAATTTTGCACTATTGATAGTGCCTAGGATAATAAAATTCTGTGTTGTATTTGTGCTTTTATTGTCCTGCACTAGGATTTTCTTTGCTTAGAATCCTGAACTATGGTCTATTTGTACTTTTTAGGTGAGATCCATTCATTCTTTGTGTTGATTCCACTACAGATTGTTACAGGAGAGACAATTTCTAAAATAAAAATAATATTTGAGAGACATTTGAGACACTTTCATATGTTGTTTTTCAATAACAAATCTAATTACCGTATATTTTTATTATTTTGCAACAGCAAGCATGCAAGCAAGTGAGACAGAATCAGTGAATACTGAAAATGTGGCTGGTGAAGGAGAGACCACATGCTGTGGAAATTTGTGGTGAGTATATGATGGAACTCTTGAAAGCTTTTAGCCCAACGCTCATTGGAGGAATGGACTGGAACAAGTTTTCTGAAAGAAAGCTTCACTTTAGTTTGTAAGTCTTAACATAGCCAATTATATTAATCATGATGTTTTATTCATTGCAAATTGTAAGAAAGAATTTTCTGAAACATTAAAAAATATTTTAATCATATCATATAGCAGACTGGAGTTTTTAAAGGCTAGTATTTGTATCCTGCTCTATTTAATGTATATATAACAATTTGTAGGGTGTCTTAGCTCAGGGTCCCCAAACCCCCGTCCATGACCCACTAGTGGACTGAGCCATTCAGAATTGGGCCACGGAACCGGCAGCAAGTGTGCATGCATCCCCACTTGCATGAGCAGTGGGTGAGCATGTGCATAGGGACTCCATTTGCACAAATGGTGGGTGCGTATGCCCACAGCTCACACAGAACCATCCCTCCCCCTCAAGTGGTCCACAAAGCTAGAAACACTGGGGAAACACTTGGGAAACACTGTCCAAGCTAATAGAAATTGCACAGAAATAGGAATATTACCACAAATTGATATCTATTAGTTAGTCCTACCCTAAATTCAGCTCTGTAATAAGCTCATAATAAATACATTACAACTCTGCAACTATGATAGGTTGGCAAGTTTGTATGATTTAAACTCTGGAAGTTCATGTTAAAAATCACCATTCAAAATCCACATTCAGCTCTCTAATCCATTAGTTGGTGTTGATAAAATACTCTTCCCTGGCCTATAGTGTAGGCTTATTGCAAAGAAGCAGTTTTTCAATTTTTTTTTGAAAGAGTGCCAGATTAGAATTATGATATTATTTCTATTTCAGTAATTTAATTAAAATCTCTTTCTAGATTGTTGAGTAAAGGTTTCAAGGAAGATGTGCATTCATTATTTCAAGAAGAGTATAATTGTATAAAACATAGCTAATTATGATATTGGTTTATTAAGAGCAGATAAGGCCATTGTTACACAGTTTATGCTGGTTGAATATGTCTATATCTAATGGACACCCAATATTTAAATAATTCCAATTCAGGTTTCAAGGTGAAATGAGATGTGTACATTCTTGTTTTATATTTTCTTTAAAATGCATTTTCCTTTTCTTTTAGTCAAATTATCTCAAAATCCAAGTTCAGGTCAGTATTCTTTCTCTCTCACTTTCCTGCTATATATCATAATTCTGTGCTGATTATCTATAGATATTATGGGTGAATATGACTGATTTTTAAGATTGTGTTAGTAAATATAAAAGGACTACATACATCATCGCATTCTACTCTTTCCATTGTGCTGTTATAATAGCTGTACCATATGCTTTTTTCTTTATAAAGACAGAACTACAAAAATAACGATTCCGCGTAACTCTTTTTTCTGAAAAAAAATATGAACAAATGAAGGAGGGTAATGAATTGTTTTGTCTTCAGTGATTTTTCTACTCCAAATTAATTTCCCAGTTTTGCTCATCACGATTGACAATATGACTTCTGTGCATTTGAAATTCCTCAGGGGAAAAAAAGCCACAAAGTAGAGGGGTAGCAGAGCCACTTGCAGAGGAATTGGCACGCAGGAAAAAGATTATACATTTTCAATTTCCCTGCTTGTTCTTGTCAGTATTGTTTTTCATAAAAAGAAGTGCTCCAGCAGTTTATTGTTACATCAAATTACATTTAAGGTGTAGCTTGGATCAAAGCCATCATCCAATAGATAATGAGGATTTCCTTCAGGCAGAAAAATGCCACTGAGAGCAAGTATCAAATGATGTTATACATGGAGCAAGGGTGTGTGAGTATCCAGAGGAGACAGGAATTAGGGAACCTCAGCTCCATGCCCTAATTGCATAACAGTGATTAATAATATCCTCTTAAGATGCCAACATAAGGCTTAACTTGAAAGTGCTGTGCTGGTTATTTCATTGACAATGGCAATGGTGGAAGACAATTTATGTGCCTCTCACAAATGCTGCTTTTCTGGGTTTCTTTAAGTTTTAGGATGGCAGATGATTAATATCATGATGTGTATAATGCACCTTAAAGAGCAAGAACTCTTGTTGATTAGCTTACTAAGCTGTACACTGTTCATAAAAGCACTCTATATAAAAATAGACACTATCAAGAAATAATCACACTGTTTCGAGAAGGGAATTCTGATTGTCTCTGGAATGCCTGATTCATAATTTTTTTTTTAGCTTAGATACATTTGCTGAAGAATTTGATTATGATGGTTGTAGAGATTGAGGGCGGGGGGAGGGGGGGGAGGTTGAGCCTGCTTTTTAAAAATCTTACTATGACTTCAACCCTTGGCTGCTTAGTAGATTATTTTAAGGATTGTTTAATTCTATTACTTTGCAAATAGTTGTTTATATCAGAAGGACCCATTTCTTATGTGCAAAAGGACAGATAAAACAAGGGATCTGCAATACTGGAAATTAAACATCAAGAACAAATTTAATAAATAAAATAAATATATCCTCATTAATTTCATGGGCAGGGAATCTTTTTTTCAAAATATTTTCTCTCTTAAACTGGCAATCTATAAAAATTCAAACAATCTGCTGGTTTATCTGCAGACAGAGAAAGAAAAAGGTCTGGGAGATGGAAAGAAAACTTTGGTTTAATTAGAAGTACTAAAAGTTGAGTAGATTCTGACATTTTTATTATGTAATGAGGAAAAAAAGCAATGAAATTAATGCAGAATGTATCTTCATATTGATATGACAAAAATTTATGTCATCTAATCAATCTTGGTGAAAAGCTGAAGATATAACAATAGCATATTTTAAATGAGGTGTCCTTTCTTGATTGGAAACTGCTGTTTCTCTCTTGATGCCTTATATCATCTGTTTTTTTGCAATCCCTGTCTTGTAGTTTTTCTGCCATTGTTTCCAAATGTAATTTGGTAGTTGGTTTCAAAATCTTGATGAACGTTCATTCTTCTTACCAAAAATACAGATCTCATTTCTGTAGGCACCAGTTGACATACAGTAGAAATCTGACATACGGAAGATTTGCATCTAGAATTCTTGTATTTTAGTGGGAATGGGTATATTTTTCAATAACCTTCATAAAAAGCTCTTGAAAAAAACCTTTGCTGGACATTTTCTTTTTTTTAATCAATATTTTATTTTCCATTTTTTACATAACATACATCATTCATCAAATCATATATAGTCAGGTATAAAAATATTTCTCCAAGTAACAATTATAGTTGAGAAAAATAGTAATAAGAATTATCATATAAGATCATGCCTTTCCATATTAAATTTGTGTACATCCATCTTGTCTATATGATCTCATACTCTCTTATTTCTAAATTTAATTATAACTTTACTAGTTATAGAAATCCTTGTGTGAACAGTGCACTATTGGGTGTCTTCCATTTTTATACAAACAAGATCACGTTGATTACATTTGATACAATTGCTAACCTTTCCAATTCCATTGTTTATTTTCCCTTAATATCTATTCTTGTCTGTATCTCCTTTCCAAGCACCATCACCTGATTCTTCAATTTTAATTTCTTTTTTAATTCTCCAGTTGTTCTCTCTCCTTGCCCTATTTCATCTATCATTACTTTTAATATTGTCCCTTTTAAATCCTCTTATGCTTCTGGTTGGATCACTGATTTTATTTCAATATCTGCTTTTTTATTTGTCTCCTCTTCCTGTGCATCTTTCTAATTGTCTCTTTATGTACTACGGTTTCTGTTTTTCCTCTGTAGTCTCCAATCTGTTCTCCATGTCTTTACCTCCTGTTTTCCACCATTCTCTTATCTCTCGAATTAATGATGCCATCTCCTCCCAATTCTTTATTCCTTTTTGTAACATCTCATTGAAATTTAGTGTATTCATCTTTTACCAGTGGTCCAACAACCATATATTCAATTATTAAATCAGGTCTCAAAGAGTTCAAAAATCTCTTTAATCTGTTTTAAATAGCTCAGTCTTTATATCAAAGGTACCCTTTCCTCAAGGGTAGATTTTTCTTTCTTTCTTTTTAATTTCAGATGTAATGTGCTTCTTTATGACAGCAGGTGGCACTGTTGAATGCAGTTTCCAGTGTTTAATAGTTCTTTTTAATTTTTAATATCATTTCCAGTGCTTCTAAAGTATTAATTTTTGAAATCCATAATTCCGGCACCAAGTGCCTGTCAAAAACAACACTCTTCCAATTGTAAATCCAAATTTCTGTATTTTTAACAAATGGATGCCTTCCCCTTTAAATCTCTCCATTCTGTTTAGAGTCCTTTTTTCTTCTTCTATCGCTCCCACCGTTAGTTCACTGCCTCTTCCAAAATAGTTGGAGACACTTTCTTTTAAATAGTCATATGGGATTGACATTAAAATAACAAAGATTCTTCTCACCCAGCTCCAAACGTTGCTCACACTCTCCTTCACTGCGCTTAGATAATCTCATTGGCTGTCACAGCTTTGGGCTGCCATTTTGGCTGCCTCTCCATCTTGCCATGACATAAAGGGAATTATGCCATGGGGGTCACCAGGAGAGTCATGTACTCTCCCTGACCTCACCGGGTACCCCTCCTTGGCTTTGCCGTCACTCCAAGGTGGCTTTCAGCTCCCTTAGGAACCCACGAGTGGGGGAAGACTAGGGCAGAAGCAGAGTGCTCCACTTTCTGCTTCTAGAGGTGCTATGACTTCAACCGGAAGCTTTGCTGGACATTTTCATTTGTCTTTTCAACCAGAAGATAACCTGCTGAATATTTGATAGACATGATTTAGCCTTTTCACTCAACTTACATACAAAACAATTTAAATTGCTAAAATAATGTGAGGGCGTTTGTGTGTGGCAGTTGATAAGTGGAATTAATTATACTGTATTTTATAAATATAAAATGAACTGTGTGTACTTTATTTCAAAGAGGCAGCTTTGCAAAAACATGTCAAAAACAAGACCCAAATATTATGATTTTCTTAAAAAATGCATTCAAGTATTATTTCATGTTTTATTGATGACTTCTTTCATTAGTAAAGTTACTTTCTCCTTTGAGCAAATATTTACAAGCACAATAAAATGTCAGTCATATTTACAATACTGTACATCTTGCTTTATTTCTTAACTTTGTCTTTATTCACATTAAAACCTGAAAAATGCTAAAACAATCACTAGTATTTTGTACAATACATACGTGCATACATATATACAATATGCACTGACATAGATATAATTCTTTTCTTAAAGCTTTCCAAAATTCTGCATTTATTACTCTGTCAAACTTTAAAACTTGTTCTTAAAATTCAACTGTTGATATTACTTTAATTGGCCTTTGAATTTGCCCTCATAGGATTTTTTATTTCCCTCCCTGGATTCAGAAATTGACATATTGGTAACAGAATTAGTTAAACTATGAATAAAGCTACATTGATAACCAGATACATCTCATCTTCAGTTTGAGGCTGGTATTCAAAAGAGCCAACCAAGTATCCTTATATTTTTGACCACAGCTCCTACAAGCCCCAGCCAATATGCTCAGTGGCCTACGATTATGAGACTTGCAATTCTAAGTAACTGAAGAACACAAAGTTGTTTACTCCTGACTATAGTCACAAGATGTGATATTTTCTGTCTAAAATTTGATCAGTTCCCTGCAGACTTTCAGCCTTACTGATTTACGAGAATTATACTTAATTCAAAACAAAGGTTTTGTTCATGATTCAAGTTCATGTGTTTGATTTTCGCAATTGTTGCTTTCATTCTATTGATTTCATTCATGGTCTTAATACATAATGGGACTCTTTCGCTTTGTGACAAGAGTTAATTCCCACCCAATTTAAAGCAAATATTCTTCCAGAGAGAACAAAATGTTCTATGTTTGGATAAAAGGGGCAGTAAATGGAGACATGTATCATCTTGCATGATGAAACTTGTGCAAAAAAAGGTGGTGCAGCATTCTACAATTCCTTCTATGATTCTTCATTTATTTTTCCTTTCCTTTTCCTTTCACCTCCTGATTGCTGAAGTTGCAGCTGCCCTTTAAGAGAGGATCAGGCCTCTTGCTTTCCAAATCAGATATCTTGTGTAGGAAGGCTCCACTTCAAATAACCAGCAGGGGCTCTATGAATGCTGTTTGTTGCTGAATCTTGAAAGCCTGTTAGAGATTCTCTCTGTTCCATCTCCAAGATGGGGCTAATTTGAGTTTCTTTCTCATCAGTGGTGGAATTCAAATTTTGTAATTACCAGTTCTGTGGACGTGGCTTGGTTAGGTTGATCATATTTCATAGCCAAAAAAAGAGGACGGGGGGGGGGGTCGGTGTCGGGGGGGCGTTGGTATGGGGGGGC
>JAEANM010001967.1:0-25882 GCA_017656035.1 Myanophis thanlyinensis
CTTTATTGCAATAAAGCCTTTTTGTTTTCAATGATCCAAGTTGTTTTATTTGATTGGCTGGAGCCATTCCAAACAGTGAGAAGGCAAGCTGTATTACTCATCATCTCTCAAGAAAAGTTCTTGTCAGACTGGCCACAGCTTGTTCCCTTGAATTACCCTTAACTCCATAGGTATTAGAAAAAAGTCCTTTTACAAGAGGTGCTGAGTGCAGCATGAGCAAGGCATGCTCTGAAGAAAAACCACATGAAAATCATATATTGAAAGCATTCCCAATGTCCAGTGGTGGGCTGCACATACTTTAACAACTGGTTCTGTGAGCATGTGTTTTGTTTTCATAAAAATCAACTTACCTTCTAAGGCAGCCCTGGTGAATAGGAACTGCAGAGGCACAGAAAAAAACTGTGAAGCGCAATTCAGCTGAGCTAGAAAGAAGGGGCTATCAGACAGGATAGGATGAGGGTGAGTGAGAGAAGCCAGCTGATCATCCTGTTCCAATGTTTTAAGAAACTTAGGTGCTGCTGTAAATTTCTTTCCTACAGCCGGTGTCATTGAAGGGAGAAAGACGGTTTGGCACCTCTGGTTCCTATCGGTGCCCATACTTTCCAATATCGTATAGCATCTTTCACACCTCTAGCACATTCCCCTCCCAAATGCCCCCTCACCCCTGGTTATGGCAGTTGCTAGTGAGCTTCAAAGAAAGTGAAGATAGGAAGCTGACATTCACACACCCCTTTTCAAAGGCATTAGTTTAATGAAACACAGAGTGGATTCTTTTCAGGTTCTTTGGCAGTTCTAAATGTACTGTGGACTGGGTTGATAATTTTGCTAATAGAGAAGGGACCTATATATTTAGGGTCCAACATTTTGGACTGTTTGGTAGCTTGTATATACTTTGTGGAAAGATACACTGTTTCCCACTTTAAACTCCTTTGGTTTGGTGCATTTTTTTATCTATGTTTAACATTTTTATTGAGTTATAAAATATTGTAAAATACAAAATACAAAAGTAAATAGAAAAGCAGTGGGGAGAAAAGGGGGAAAACAAATGAGGATGGATAAGAAGAAAGAAAAAGAAATACAGACTTCTGACTCTCGTTTACAGTAAAATAAAGCATTAATATCAAATCACAACTTTTTGCTTTTTCATAATAATATGAACCAGCCATTTCTGTAAAGCTCTATCAATCTACTCTGTAAAACCTAAAATCAAAGTTTCATTCTTTTCCACTTCAAGCACGGAGATCAGAAGTGGTCTCCAAATGAAAATAAAAGTACTTCTTTTCTTTAATCAAAGTAGTCAGTTTTGCCATTTCAGCCAACTCCATCAACTTCTAACAGATTAACAGAGTTGGAAGGGACCTTGTAGGTCATCTAGCCCAACCACCACCACCCACCCAAGTAGGAGACCCTACACCATTTCTGACAAATGGTAGTCTAATCTCTTCTTGAAAGATTATTAGATTATTGCTTTATTGTTATTGTACCCTGTACAATGAAATTAAATGCCATCTTCAGTATACATTATACATAAAAACCCCTATAAAAATAAAACAAACTGTAAAACTGTACCGTCTGCCAGATGGTAATAGTTAAAAAAAAAGGGTGCCCCAGGATGAGATGGATCTTTAAGGATGTTTTGAATTTTCATAAGGCAGCGGGAGCTATAAAGTTCTTCCAAAGATGGGAGAGAGCAACCAATGATCTTCTAGGCGATGATGTTAACCCTCTGGAGTGCTATCCTATTGGCCACTGTGCAACTGATACACCATACACAGGTGCAGTAAGTTAAAATACTCTATGGTGCAGCAGTAGAAGGTCACCAGCAGTTTTTCAATCAGTTGTTTCCAGAGAAGTCTCAGGTAGTATAATTTCTTTTGGGCCCTTTTGACCAGTGCTGCAATGTGAGCACCCCAGGTCAGGTCCTCTTTTATGATAACACCCAGATACTTAAAACTGCCCACTTGCTCCACTTGGTCTCCATTGATAACCAAGGGCTGGATATCCGATCCATTATACTCCACTATAAACTCCTTGGTCTTATTGTATTAAGGACCAAATTATTGTCTCCACACCACAAAAGCAATTGGTCCACCTCATCTCAATAGGCAGACTCATCCCCCCCAGAAATGAATCCCACCACTGTTGTATCATCTGCAAATTTAATAATAGTATTACTGGCATGAGTGGAAATGCAGTCATGTACATAAAGATTATAGAGCAAGGGACTCAATACGTAACCCTGTGGTATACCAGTGTTAAGAATAAGGGCTGAGGAGATATAATTACCTAATCTGACCCTCTGAGAATGGCCAGACAGGAAAGCCATAATCCAAAGGCAGATTGAATAAGAAAGCCCAAGATCCATAACTTTAGACACTAGTATATGTGGAAGAATTAAATTAAATGCAGAGCTAAAATCTACAAAAAGCATCCTCAAATAGTCCCCCCGCTGTACTCCCAATTTTTTATAGATGGGTTGAATGGAGTAGGTGGGGCGTATGTTGTCATTTCTGTGACGAGAATGGTGTCAGTCAACAAGAAAGACTGCAATGTCTGATGAAATGCGCTTGTGATGGCTCAAACCGCTCTGGCTGGGTGAATGATTAATTCTCCGTGGTGTCTTCTGATCCCACCTTCATCGCCAGTGTTAAGTTGTGGGTGGAAAGGAGATGCAGAGATTCATTCTTCGACTTCAGCTCTTTTATTAACAGTGACAGCAACTCTGAAAACCCAGCAATAACTTGTCTTCCGGCTTGCTCTTTTACCGAGTGCCGGCAGATGCTTCAACCATGAACATTTGAATGTTTTCCCACCAGACAATATTTCTGGCAGAGTGATCAGAGGATGTGCAGACCAACTGGCAGATGTTTTCACTGACATCTTCAACATTTCTCTGAGAATCACTGTTGTCCCTCAGGGCTGTGTGCTCAGTCCTCTACTGTTCCCCTTGCTGATGCACGACTGTAGCAATGCACAGTTCAAACTAAATCATTAAATTCACTATGATACAATAGTGGTGGTTCTCATCAGCAAGAATGACGAGACAGCATACAGAGAGGAGGTGGAGAAGTTAACGGACTGATACAAAGCCAACAACCTGTCTCTGAATGTAGAGAGAACAAAAGAGATGGTTCTTCACTTCAGGAGGATACAACATGACTGCTCCCCGCTGAACATCAACAGCTCCTCCGTGGAGATCATAGGGAGCACCAAATTCATTGGTGTTCACCTAGCAGAGAATCTCACCTGGTCCCTCAGCACCGGTTCCATAACAAAGAAGACCCAGCAGCGTCTTTACTTTCTGAGGAAACTAAGGAAGGCACAGCTTCCACTACACATCCTCACAACCTTCTACAAAGGGATCGTCGAGAGCACCCTGAGCAGCTGCATCATCACCTGGTTTGGGAATTGCATCATTTCAGATCGCAAGACCCTGCAGCAAATAGTAAGGATGGTGGAGAAGATCATTGGGGTTCTCTTCCCTCTGTCATGGACATTTACACTACATGCTGCATCCGTAATGCCAGAAACATTGTGGCACACACACACCCCCTCACACACACTCTTCATTCTCCAGCCATCTGGAAAGAGGTACAGAAGCATTTGGGCCGCATATCCAGATTGTGTAACAGTTTCTTTCCACAAGCCATCAGACTCTTCAACACAAAGAAACTGGAATTATAAATACTTGTGTATTTATAGTTTTTTCCCTAAGTTTTTAGTTGTAGAGTTATGTGTAGTTCTGTGTCTTTTCTTTTCTTGTCTTTTCTTTTCTTTTCTTTTCCCTAATGTTGTCTGATGTAGCACCTTGTTTTGCTTCACTGTGTATTGTACTGTATATTGTTGAAATGACAATAAAGCCTACTTGACTTGACTACTACATGTAGTCATCTGGATTTTTGCAGGTCAAATCCCTAAAACCCTTATCTTAAATGAACATCATGGCTGACAGGGAAAATACAGTCATGCTACCATATTATATCTAGCTGTAGCAGAACAATGGCTTTGTTCACAGAGAACAACAAAACACAAACTACTGAACTACATTTTAGCCAAAGGTGGAATGAACCCTCTCAAATGTATTTATAGTTCAGTGTGTCATGAAAATCCAAAATAATAGGGTAATTCTATAAAGTTTGATTAAGTTAATTATGAGTTAGCATTTATTGATTACAATGGAGTACATGCTGTCTCATTAAACTTCTAAGTATGGCATATGAACGCATAGAAATATTTGAATAGCCAATCCTCTACAATCCTCAAAAAATTCTCCCATGTTGCAGCAAGGACTGCTATGCTTAGATTTTGCATCCTGTTTAAGCTAAACACTCCAAGGCAACTAGCTTCACTTTGTAAAGACTGTATTTAAAGTGTGGAAGGAGGGGAAAACTTTAAATGACTTTAATCCTTACAGAGCTTTCTCTTAATCAGTCATAAAAATTGTCTCTAGTTCAATGCCAAATCTAATTACTTTTATGTTGTTTTTGTGACAACAGAACAAAAAAATTATTTGCCTCTGTTTTTTTCCACTTCCAAGTCTGAGCTGACATTATGAAGTTTTTGCGAAGGACACAATTATTCATATAATTAATATATTCACAATTATTAAAATTCAATATGATTAGCTTTTCCAAAGTCACTAAAGTACAACCCTCGACTGTTTCCTCCTGTTTTGTTTCATTTCAAGCTATGTTAAGAAACGCGGAGAAAAAAACACTTGCGGGTACAAAAGATCCTACAAGAGATCGAAATAAGTTGGTTTATGAAAGGGGGGGGGGGGGGGGGAAAGATTCTAAAGGAACTCGCAGGCTATTGCTCAAGTACGTCTATATTTTTAAGTTTATGCAGCCGATGACCTAAGCGCGCTCTCTCTTGCTCTAAAGCTAAGCCGATCCAACGCAGAAAGATGTTATGGCGTTGCCTGTGGAGTTTCAGCCGCGGAGGTTCGCTTTATCTTTTGTCAGAGGTTTGCGTGCGGGTATTTTTCTCACCTAGGCCTGATGTATATCCTCTTTTGCCTTGCTCAGTGAGATCAACTGGAGGAGCGGTTGTGGGCCTTTTCCGCTCCCGTCTTCAGGAGGGGGAATCCTTGCTTTTCGCCCAGCAGTCTATGCAGACAGATAACAGGTAAGGCCCCTGGCGCCAGTCCTGTCCTGTGAGTTGTACACTTAGCACTTAAATATACGGCCCCATTCAGAGAGCGGAAGAATGCAAATAGAAGTGAAAGAAGGGCACGAAAGGGCCTTTCCCACAAAACTCTGTTCGGGGGAGGTGGAGGAATAGGTTTTTGAGCAGTATGAGCCAACACAGTCCTAAGTTGCATTAACAGAGGAATACGATCAAGATCAAGTAAGGCACTAATACTACTCTATAAAGCCTTAGTAAGACCACATCTAGAATACTGCATCCAGTGTTGGTCACCACACTATAAAAAAGATGTTGAGACTCTAGAAAAAATGCAGAGAAAAGCAGCCAGGATGATTAGGGGACTGGCGACTAAAACATATGAAGAACAGTTTAAAGGAACTGGGCATGGCTAGTCTAGTGAAGAGAAGGACCAGGAGAGACATGATGCAGTGTTGTAATATTTGAAGGGCTGCCACAGAGAGGAAATGGGTCAAGCTATTTTCCAAGGCACCTGAAGGCCAGACAGGACTAATGGATGGAAACTAATCAAGGAGAGATTCAACCTAAAAATAAGGGGAAATTTTCTGATAGCAAGAACAATCAACCAATGGAACAGCTTGCCTTCGGAAGTTGTGGGAGCTTCATCACTGGAGGCTTTCAAGAAGAGATTGGACTGCCATTTGTCAGAAATGGTGTAGGGCAGTGGTGGCGAAACTTTTACATCATCAGGTGCTGTTCTTTGTGCCGGAAAGGCATGCCAAACCGTCCCGTGAGCCTTGCGCAGCCCGAATGGCTCTGCACGCTGTTCTTGCACTCCTCGCGTGCAGCCCCCGCAACCTGTTCTTGCGCTCCATCGCACGCTAGCCAGCTGGCTTTTGCCACACGAGAGCACCGAAACTCGGAAGTGCAGTGTCCCAGCATGGCGTTCATGCGCGTGCGACGAATAGCTGGCTGGCGTGCATGCGCATATCGAAAACCGGACATTTGGCTCTTGGAGGATGTGTGCATGCTGTGACACTGCACTTCTGTGTTTGGGCCACCTGGCTAGTGCGCGACTGAGTGCAAGAATGGACTGTGGGTGCTGCGCGTGCTGGAGCATGAGAACGGAGTGCAGAGCCAGCAGGACTGCACGGGGCACGCAGGATGGTTTGCCATGCCAGAAAGCTCACAGGATGGTTTGATGTGCTGTTTCCGGCACGCGTTCCATAGGTTCGCCACCACTGGTGTAGGGTCTCCTGTTTGGGCAGGGAGTTGGATGACCTACAAGGTCGCTTCCAACTCTGTTAATCTGTATAGGTGTATGTATCTGTAAAATGTTTCCATCATTCATAACATTCTGGTAAAGGTTTTTAATATGAATTTAAAATAAAAGCTACTAATTTCCGAGTTTCATGAAGGAACTATGCTGCTCTATAATACTTGGTTCATATTAACTGAATTCTGTTTATAATATGAATTGTCATAACCAAGACATATCAAAGCAGTATTTCTTAAAATGTGACCCTATTTAAGGATTGCTTCTTAACACTATCATGTTATTTTCACATGAGTCAATAGATAAATATTTACAAATGCATCTTTTTTAATTTTTAAAACAGTGTATATAGATAAATATAAACCATACAAACAAAGTTCTTTTGGGACCTTTCATAATTTTTAAAAGTTGAAAGGGTCTTAATAGCAAAACATTTAAGAAAAAAGTTCATTAACATATTGTCTAGTTCCCATATTTGTTGGAACCTAAGATGACATACAGTGCTACCTGTAAAAAAATAGAAAGAAAAAAAGGAAGATAGATAAAAATTAATGCCTAACTTTTCAATGTAGTTTCCAAATTGATTCAAACTCAATTCAGTTCAATTCAATCCTTTATTGTCAATGCACAACATGTGTGCAGTGAAATTGAATGAGCCTCTATCAGTACAATCACACAAAGCACAGAAACACAGAATACATTTAATGCAGAATACATCTCCAGAGTTATAAACAAATCCCTAACTCCAGGAAATACCTGGGCTAGGCACACATTTCAACATTATTCCAATGGTATGTACATACTGCATGTTGCACTGTCACTCTGAGTCTGTTGTATTAAGTCTAATTGTGGTGTTATGTAGCATTTAGAAGTCTGACGGCCCATGGATAGAAGCTATTCTTCAGCCTATTTGTCTGGCTGGCTATGCTTCTATATCTCCTGCCTGATGGTAGAAATATGAAGAAGTAATGTCTCGGGTGAGAGTCATCCCTGAGGATTTTTCTCACTGTTAAGACAGCAGGACCTGGCGATTTCCTCCAGTGAGGTTATGGGACAGCCCATGATTTTTGCGCTGTGCTCATTACCCTCAGTAGTGCCTTCTTGTCCACAGTTGTTAGGCCAGTGTACCAAACCGTGAAACAGTATGTGAGGATGCTTTCTATTATTAACCGGTAGAAGGAAGTATCTGACACTGTGCCACCTGGTTTTTCTGTAAGACTCTTAGGAAATGGAATTTCTGTTGGGCCTTCCTGATCACCTGGGACTTGTTACTTTTCCAGGTGAGGTCCTGGCTGAGGTACACTTCCAGGAATTTAGAGGAAACCCTCTGCACGCAGCTTCCCTTGATATAGAGTGGGGCAGGTTCTTCTCTCTGTTTCCGGAAGTCCAACATCATCTCCTTAGTTTTGCTGGTGTTTAGGTGCAGATTGTTTTCTGAGCACCATGTAGTTAGCATCTGGATTTCTTTCCTGTATGCTGTTTCATCCCCTCCTGTGATAAGGCCCAGCATGATGGTATCGTCTGCAAACTGCAAATTTTATTACCATATTAGATGGGTCTGAAGGTA
Source organism: Myanophis thanlyinensis (assembly GCA_017656035.1). Lineage (NCBI taxonomy): Eukaryota > Metazoa > Chordata > Lepidosauria > Squamata > Homalopsidae > Myanophis > Myanophis thanlyinensis. Next base: position 7,950 of record JAEANM010001967.1, read on the forward strand.
TGTAGTTGTGTATACAGAGGGTACAGATAGTGGCTAAGAACACAGCTCTGAGGGGTGCCTGTGCTGAGCTTCAGGGAGCAGGATGTAAAGGACCCAGCCCTTACTGTTTGTGGGTGGTCTGTCAGAAAGTCTCTGATCCAGTCGCAGGGGAGGGGAGGGAAATTTAAGTCAGTCAGCTTTTTGATGAGGATGCATGGCAGAATGGTGTTGAAGGCTGAGCTATAGTCTATAAAAAGCATCCTGACATAGTTCCCAGGTGTCTCAATGCCGTGTGTAGGGCCATGGCTATGGCATTGCCTGTCGACCTGTTTCCTGTGTAGGCAAATTGGTATTGGTCGAAATTTGATGGGAGGCATGACCTGAGGTGTTGGAGAACCAGTTTCTCAAAGCACTTCATCACTACAAATGTCAGTGCGATGGATCTGTAGTCAATCAGGCTGTTTATGGCTGTTTTCTTTGATTTTAAACCAATTTGATTTGAAACCAAATTGAAAGATTCTACTATGTGTACATGTAGTCTGAATATTTTAATATTTATATATCATATTCATACTTTATAATTAACATTAACTATAAAATAAATATTTTTTTAAAAGCCCATTATATACCTGTCATTCTCCCCCACAAATAAGTTGAATGCATTGTTATAATTACTAGGTCTTGCAAAAACAAGATTTTCCAGGCGTGGGAGATGTGAGCTGTAAAGAGAGAAGCAATCTTTTTCTTTCTTCCTATTTCCATTGGAAGTAAATAAAGTCTATCGTGAGGAAACTTTGCCTGTTTGCTAATTTTGGGGGGCGGTGGTGTTCCAATCAGTTCATTTTGGCCACAAGTGGGTTTATATATAAAATTAAATACCAAAGAAGCTAAAAGGAACCCCTGCCTTACTCCTCTGTAAGATGGAATCGCATTGGTATAGTGGAAATCAATCATTTTATTACAGTCTTAGACCAGAGACCAGTACAAATAAAAATGCTCGGTAAATATGCAATTTAAAAATCTAGTATAAAATAATAAATAGCAATTAAAATCTATAATAAAATCCAGTCTGTCAATTATACATGGTCTAACTATAGCATTTCACTGCACATCATACTATGTATTACTGTGTATGTGACAAATAAAATTTGAATTTGAATTTTATAGTAAAATTACAAACATTAAACTGTGTGGCCCATTGTAGGTTCAACACTAAAAAGGAAATAAATAAGCAGTGCAAGGTTACATTGGTTATGTAACATACAGTAACTATGGTGAAGACAAGTGTTTGCAATGAATCTCCAGTACTGCTGCACAGAATCTGGCCACCTGCGCTGTAGTTATGGACTATTCATCCTTAAGCAGCCATTGAAGATAGGTAGTGTCGGAACGGCCAGGATACCTAGCAATTATTGGCAGAATATGTTTTTTCTTAATCTTTCTATAAAAGGAACATCTAAGGAGCATGTGACCCATAGTTTCCTGAGTCATAGGAACAGTTTCTGTCAATGGTATCCTTTTATACTTTTGTATGTATAGGATAGCTGATGGAAACATGGCATCATGAGAGCGAAAATGTTTTCTAATGGTTTGCTGACTCCAACTGACTAAAATTATCGGTATAGTGGCCTTTGCATAGTGCATTGAATCTAATTTGTTACAAAGATAATGCATGAGCAATAGTAACCATCTATGAATGCTGGTATGTAGAAACTTTGCCTAAAGCCTTGTTCTGGGAATTAGATTAAATGTAATTCTGACATCGATAGGTTGGAACCTGCTTTAGATGTATATTTTTCTGCCAAATGTTGAAGTATAAGGGCACGTCCATAGATTTAAGAACTGAAGCCCACTTGCTCATCAGCCAACATGTGCTCTGAATCAATCCAGTCAATTAGTTTATTATATAGATGTCTGGCATAGAGTTTGCTTATTATTCTTAACAGGCTAATAATGTATAGGCAGGTCTCAGGTGTCTTTTGTATATATGGGCATGATAATAGCTAAGCACCAATCCTCTGAGATTTGTGCAGTGAGATCAATCAGAAGAATAATCTTCAGAGTTAAAGTTGTTGCTTGTGTATTTGCCTAAAATTTTCAACCTATAGTTTGAAAACTTCTTGAAGCTAAAAGTTTAGCCAAAAATATTTGTTGTGAGTTATGCTACAACAAAATTTAATGTGTTTTAATATTTTAATATTTAAGAATAATATTTCTAATCCTATTTTTGTATAGTAAAATATGGATATGGTATCTATACAGCTCTAATTGATGGCGAGCTATAGTCAAGCGATCTATATGCACATTTTGCAATAATCCACATATAATCTTGCTTTGCTAGATCAGTTGCCTCATAGAGTGCATATTTATTTATTTTCTTTTGTTTAAATTTATATATACTGAAGTTATGTAATTTTTTTTTCTCTTTTTGAAGCTGGTATGGCAAGCATCAGCAGCACTTTGGAGACAGGAAGGTCTACTGCTATACTCCATTAGAAGCCTTTTCTTGGGTAAGCAGGCTCACAGTATATGACTCCAGCTTTCCTTGGTTATTCATCCAAATGAGATTGAAGGCATATGTAAACTATTGACATTACTATAATGGTCACAATGCATTTTGTCCTTTATTAGAGTACATTGGCTGTTCTTGCTTTGGAATTAACCAAACAGGCCCACTGGCTACATTCTGTTCAACTAGATGGAAGAAAACCTAAAATTTGTCACTCAGAGCCACTGAGTGCTGATTTGTCCCAATGTCTTCACTCAGGTAAGCTTTTTCTAAATTAAGAATAACTGGGGATATAATTTCCTCCATAAAATAGCAGAACTGAATCACTGTGGCAAGATTTCTGTGAGTTACACATTCTGGTTTGTAAGGAGTAAATCCTTTTTTTAAAGGTTAAAAAACTAAAATATACTTAGTATGTTTAATATTAATTTTATTGTGCATCTGTCTACATCAGCCACAGCTCTATCTCCTTGCACCAGAGAAGAGGACCAACAGTTCTTGGGAGTGGACTCTAGCAATGCACTGAAAAATCTATCTTCTAGCAGTTCTTAGCCAAAAAGTCAACTCTGTTTGGAAACTGGTACAAAACTTTATTTTTGGAAAGCAAAACCTTTTATTGTCAAAAAAGTAGGACATAGAAAGTAGTCCAGTACAAGCATACTTGCTTTGCAATACAAGTGTGTTTTTTAGATTTTATGTTAAGAACTACCCTCTAGAACAGTGGTGGTGAACCTTTTTGGCACTGAGTGCCAAACGTGAGCACATGCACTTGGTGCTCGCGCTGCATGCCTGCATCATCTGTGTATGCGCAGTCGCACGCACCACTTGCGCATGCACAGTCAAGGCTGAGCTGGAGGTTTGGGGTGGCCAGTGGGATGGTGCGGCTGCAGGGCTGTGTCTTGGGAGGTGCTGCCTTCCGAGACGCATGGGCTGCTGCTGCGGGAGGCACAGTGCCAGATGCCCTCCTGCATGACCAGGTGGGCCTGGTGGAGGGAGCTGCGGGCGGCGGAGGCAGTGGCGATAGACGGGCAGCAGGGCAGCTGGGAGGGAGAGGGGCAGCTACGACCTCACCCCTTCCAGCTGACCCGCCCTTTCTCAGCAGAGCTGCCATTGGTGCCCGGGAGCTACGTGGTCCCCTGGCCACCTTTCCCCATGCCGCTGCCGGCTGTCCCCCCAGCATGCTTCTGGCTGCTGGCAGCTTTATGGTGATCTCTTGGGTGGCCGCCTTTCCCCGCCTTTACGATGATCTCTTGGCTGCCTTTCCCTACACTGCTGCTGGTTGTCCCCCCAGCACGCCTCTGGCTGCTGGCAGCTTTACAGCGGCTGCCTTTCCCCATGCTGCTGCAGGTCACCCTCCAAGCATGCCTTGCTGGCAGCTTTGGCACGCCGCTTGTTACTGGTGGCTGGCGGGGCAGCAGCATGTGATCCTGGGTGTGTGGGCGGAGGAACCAAGTGCCCTTCTATCTCTGTGCAGGCATGGGAACCTTGGGCATGGCAACCTGGAGACCCGCGGGCAGTTGAAGCGCTGCAGGTTTGGCCATGGTGGAGGCAGCAGTGGGTGGCTGGCACTTGATGGCTGTCAGCGATGAGCGTCCATTGCCTGGACAGGCAAGTGAGGGGAAGAGCCCGGCCCCGACTCACTCCTCTCCCTCACAAAATGTGACTCCCACACTGTTTTTAGAGCATGCGCAGTTGCGCATGACTATAGCGATATTTTTAGCGTGTGCGTAGTCACAAAGTCATAGAAGTGCGTGCATGCGCAGTTTGTTAGTTGGGCCGACTGCTGGGCACGCGTGCCATAGGTTCGCCAACACGGCTCTAGAAGTATGCAGGGAAAATCCAGATGGTCAGAACCAAAAGCCAAAAATTATGGAATCTTTTTAAAATTTTGAAAAATAACAAATAATAAACATGTTATTGACATTAGTTTTAAACATAAAATGTCCACCCTGGTTGAATGTTGAAAAAAATAACTAAAATATCTGATGCGTTTCCCGCCTTGCATAATAAATCTATAAGTAATATAGATTTGTTACTTGTACATATTTTTATTGTTTTTTTCTACATGTTTTGTTGTTTTGCAGTTTGTTTCTTATTTTTATTTTGTACTTTTAACTTTGGAAATAAAACAGTGTTAAAAATTAAAAAAAATAATAATGCAGAGAAAGGTGTTATTTATGTTTCAGAATAAAATGTGCTCAGGATCCAAAAAGAGCTTGACAGACTTGAACAATGGGACCTATCCAACAAAATGAATTTCAGTGTACAGAAAAGCAAAGTTTTACATTTAGACAAGAAAAATCAAAGGTATAAGTACAGATTAGGCAAGACTTGGCTCAAAAACAGTAACTGTGAGAGGGACCTTGGAGTCCTAGTAGATGAATACTTGAATATGAGCCAGCAGTGTACAGTAGTAGCCAAAAAAGATAATACAATCCTGGGTTGTATAAACACAGGCATAGAATCAAGATCAAATGAAGTACTAGTATATAAAACACTATCTCATTGCAAAAAACATTTATTAGGCAAATAATGACAATACGAAAAAATACTTTAGTTTACAAACCTGGCTCTTACTCAGTGCAAATCAAATATTATTTTTGCAATATTTCTAGACTGCCCAATTCCCAATGGACTTACTTTTTATTGAGACTACTAAAAATAGAAAACAACTTTGTCCTCTTAAATCTAAGTTTATCTCTAGACCTTGATAATCTCTATCACAAAAGTACTTTATATTGACTATTCGTTTATATATTTTAGTAGTCTTCCTAACAGAAAATGTCCAAAGTTTTTACTAAACTGAAATCAAATTAGTTAATGAAAAATGTGAAACAATTAAAATTATACATTTTAAAGAACATCAGAGAAGAATAAGATAATAGCTACAATAAGGCAAATAGAGACTGATACACTAAAACCTAATCCTTCATTAAATATATCTTTTATTCCAGGGAATTTTGTTTTCCCATCTAGTACCAGCTTTGAATCAGATTCTTCCCGATTGGATTTGAAGGTACTCTTCTATTTTTGTTTTTTTGGAATTAACATCTTCGTTGCTTTTTGTTTTTGCTATAGACAATATTGCAAGCATACATTTTTTACAGTATGAGCTTACATAAGTGATTAATACCCTAGTGTTTTCTATTGTTTATTTTTATGTAATCTAAAATTAAAATATGAAGCAAGCTGGTGAAAAGTTTACTTGGAAGAGATTCACAAGGTAGAAAGGAAGAGGCTGAAACTTCAAAAATGGCATGGCTGAGACTAAGCTAGAATAGTAAGTAGATTGAAACATAGCAGTTTAGGAGAAAGATAGAAGAGACAACATTTAAAGAAAAGAAGGGCATGGATAAAAGTTCTGGAAAAGTATTAGATAAAAAGAGACATAGGAAAAACTAATATAGGATCCCATTTAAGAAAAGCTTTTATTGGCAGAAAAAGCATTAGGTAAAGCTAGCAACACAGAATAAAGGTTTAAAATAAAATAATGGAATAATAGGATTGATGAAAGAAACAACAGTTTATAAATGATGTCATTTCCTAAGTTTTTAATGTGTTTTTTTTAATATATAATTAAACTACAATACAACGAATAAGCATGTGATGGTTGAAGAAATTCAGGTCCAAAGTAATGAAGGTACTACAGAGCTAAATAGCTCTACACATACCCTATTGCTCTCAAGTAACATTATATAAATGCTGATTTTTTTAAAAAAGATTAAGATTATTTAATAGTGTATCAATAATAGAATAACTAAGACCAATTACTGTTTATTTATTTAGACACACATGAAAACATGTCCAAATATTGGCTTCTGAATATAAAATGTATCACATATTTGCATGTCTTGATGGCACCAAATCAATGCTGAAATAATTGGCGATAGAATGAGAAAAACTTGCATCAAAATAAAAAATGCATATTTTTAAGTATCATGATTTCATATACTTAGCCTGTTTTTAACCCTCCAAACTTTAAAAAATATCAATTTTAATACCAAATAATAATATGTATTGATAGTAATTTGGTTTCCCTATAATTGTGACCAAGAAATAAAATTTGATTCTGGGGTATATGGTACAGTTCAGTATATAATCAAAGGTCATGTTATTGCTAAAATATACAGATATACCTTCTAGTTACCTCAATGAATTGGTCATTTAACCTTTGAAAAGGGGATGCAATTAGAATCATAGCTCAAAAAAGAAATCCAAACGAGAAGTTGGAATAACATTGGTTTATAGCAAATGATTCTTAATGCTGTGGTGATATTTAATTCAATGAGATTACTTTTGAGTCGACACCCAAGTACACAGGATTAAGGACATTTATAGAATATATTTAAAAATCAGAGATTCAGTGTCTTGAACCTAAACCAAGTAGGGCTTTATAGATCCATCTTAGACTGTAAAAACAAAAGGCAATATTTATGCTCAATAATTTGCCCCTAACTGTAAGAAATTATCATAGTCAGATTATTACCTAACAAAATTCCATCTCACAACATTACTCCTCTTCATTATGGTGAAAAGACTTCAGAATCTCATGGATGCTTGCATTTCTAGAAGCCAGAGTTGGAGATCTATGAAGGCCTGTGTATGCATGTGGAATGAGAAAACAAAATAATTCTTGTCATGGCTTCACTTCTGCCTTCTCTGTGGCTATGAAACCCCTACTTCATTTTTTGGGGGAAGCTAAAATAGGCAAATTGTATTAGAAATGCAGCAGAACTAACTGGTGCATATTACTGCATAACCTTTTTGTTGACGTAGAGCTCTCAGAAACTTGCTGTGATAAATTTGAGAGGCATTTTAAAATGAAATTGCTTATTGTCATTGCCATATGAAGACTATTTGTGGTAAAATACAAGCAGAAGTGGATATAGTGGATATAAAAAGTCTACACACTGCTGTTAAAATTCCAGGTCTTCGAGATGTAAAAAATTCAGATCACATCAATTTTTTCCCATCTTTAATATAACAAGCTGCACAATTCAACAGAAAAACAAAATTGACGAAGAAACAAGAAAGCTAGTTTGAGAGGCTTTCAAGAGGACTATAGCAATTATTAAAAGAGATGTAGGAATTTCTAGCAAGTACTGGTTGTACACTCTGTGACAACAGTGTCCTATATTCTTCATATGTCTGGGCTGTGGGATAAAGTGGCAAGATGGAAGCCCCCCCCCTTTTTTTTTTAACAAAAAATCATCTAAACCTGGCTACATTTTGCAAAAACTTACATCAATTCTGACAAAAGCATTTAGGGAAATGCTTAACTCCCTAACCTCCACCTTATGCAAAACAAACCTCTTGTTGCCATTTAAGGTGCTTTTCCAAGTACTTTTTTGGTCCTTTGCACCATTTGGTTGTTTTGCGATCTGGTTAGAATGGAAGCTGCTACTTGGATGGAGAGAATTATGGAGTTAACTACTTCTACTCAGTCGCTATTGTATTGTGGCAGTCTAGACAAAGTATCAGCTAAAATGTTCTTTTCCTCCAGGTAGGTAGCGAAGGGTCAAATTAAACTGATTAAAGTATTGTGCCCATCTAATCGGCTTAGGGGATAGACTATGTAGTAGTATGTTCAAGACTTCCAGATTCTTATGGTACAGCCGGACTTCAAAGGGTATCTTACTGCCCTTCAAGAATTGTCTCCATATGAGAAGTGCCCACCACACAGCAAACACTTTCTTCTTCCATTGTCATGGCCCTGTTGGAGCTTGGGTCCAAGGAGGAGGACTGTCGGCTAGCCTGCTGCATGTTGCCATAGAAAAGGAGGGAGGGATCAGTGGATAATTTTTCATTGCAGCTTTGCAACTACAGCCTGAACTTTGCTTTGCAAGGACAGTTCTTACAGAGTTGGTATGCAGAAGCCCTCTGGTTGCCTAGCTACTAGAGGGTTGGACTGTACAGTTTGTTTCAAGTTGCTGCTTGCACATGCTTTGCCTCAGAGCTTGCTTTTGGTTTATTTCTAATAAAAGTATTTTTCTCTAAATCTATGGAGCTGAGGATTTTTCTTTCGTAGGAAATGGACAGAGACAGCCCTGACATTAGGCAAGCTCTGCTTTAATGATCAACCTGGAGACAGCAGTCTACTGTGGGGATCAAGCACCCAATGTCCAATCAATGGAGTGAGCTGGAGCAAACGAGCTATGGCTGGCTCCCCCACTAGACTACACCGTGCTTGAGATGAGGCAGAATGGCAAGAGGAACTGGACTTCAGTGAGAAGCCCATCAGGCTTAGATGGGCAATGGGCATGGGACAAAGGAAGGACATCCCCTGGAGGGAAGCCCAGAGGAAGCCATGCTGAACCAGGCCATGGTCCTGATACAACAGGTGAGGGAGAGTGAAAGAGCCCAAGAATCTCTGACACAGAATGATATTCAAGGTTCCTGGGTCACCCCAGACCAAGCTGTGTAAGCCACTCTGCCTCCAGGGATTACTCCTCAAAGACAGTGGGCCCTAAAGGTCCTAACCTTGGGGATTAAATATGGAGAAGGCCACGAGAAACATGAATAAGATGAGTAACCATGGTTCTGGAGGGTGCAGCAGTTGAGTGGATAGTCTCCCTCCACAATAACAATGCCCCCAACTGTGGAACTATGGCCACTTTATTGTAGCCATTTGCCAGCTGTTCAAGGTTCCACTGGCTGGAGACTTCCAGCTGATGTTGTAGTACTATTAGTCACTGGGAGCGGAGCACTCCATTCCTGTGCTGAATTCTACCTGTTTGTGGGCTCTGAAAGTAGCCAAAGCTGCCTTGTATGGGGTGGCGAAGCTAAGGAGGGGTGCCTGAGAGGTCTCAGGAGAGATCACAACTCTTGCTGAATCCCGGGCTTTGTTCCCTCTATGCCACGGTGAGGAGAAGAGGCAGCCTAAAGATGGCTGCCACAAAACTGGGACAGCCATGGAATAACTAAGAATCATGCTAGAGCGATTTTATACTGGAATATATGATTTTTGGACTATTGGGTAAAAAGGGGACAATAAAATTAAAAGATGCTCCATTAGGAAGAAATGATTGGAATTTGGGAAAAAAAATGGCATCAATAATTCAAAGCACTATGGATACTCTGATACAAAATTCCAAGAAGATTATGAATCGAATGCAGAGCATTGAGGAAAAGTTGGGAAATATGACACAGGACAAAGTGAGGCAGCCAAAGTGAGATGTGTGACCATGGCTCTGGAAGGGACTGCCACAGAATGGATGGTCAACCTTCATAACGATGATGCCTCCTAGCTGAGGAATTACCACCCATTTATAGTGGCGCTCTGCACACAGTTCAAAGACCCCCTAGCTGAATGCAAGGCTAGGAGAGTGAAAAGCTTCTCCCTCCAATCAGATGTCGGGTGAGGCATGGGGTGAATCCTAGCCTCTGGAGCAATCAGCAGCCCCAGATTAGCCATTGCTTCTCCAGACGGAGTTGGCTCTTCTTGGGTGCTCGACCAGATCAGCTGCGCTTTAGGTTGAGCCCCTTGTAGAAGTTTGGACTCCATGCCCATCGCTCCTACGATGGCAATCAATGTCATCTTCATCAGGCTGGCCAACTTTTTGAGGACCACTGACACTGCTTCTGCAAGTGAACCTGCTGCGGCATTTTTCTCTTCCATCTTCCTTGAATTCTTGCACAACCCAAGGATTTGGGAGAGTACTCCGGGCTCAAGACACTGGCCGTCGATATTGATGGATTTTTCTTTTTGTGGGATTCAGAATTATGTCAGGGTTCCACACAACATCAGCAATGCAATCAGAACTTCAAAGAAACGAAAGTCCTTAGAATATGATTTTATTGAAGACATTGTAATGGTACGGAGAAATCCTGAATCTGGAGAAATCCTGAATCTGAAATTCCCGGGCTTTCTCCACCCAAGTAAAGTGAAAATTCCACCCCAATAATTAGCACATGTCAATTTCTCACCAACTCTTTCAAAGAAAGTTCCAGTGTTCACTTCAGGCCCTCCTCTCACAGGTGTCCACCACCCAAAGAAGATTCTCATGAAAAATATGTTAGAAAGAATGCAGAATAGATAACAGCCTCGGGGTTTGTTCTATCAACTGCCATTCCCCCAACTCATCAGCCTTGCTAAAATTGTGTCAAACCTAAAAGCTCTGTTGTAATAATTGCAACAGCACCAACTAATAAATTTTCAGCACAAAAATCTCCTTGACACCGTGATGGACTGGCTTGGGTCGGAACCAAATTATATGTGCCCTCAAGCTTGAGTGGCACTCTATTAAAGGGTGCTGATGACTCTTAAGTCACAGGACATTTTGGATTTGTAAAAACCTATACTTGGTTAAAAGGCAGTTTTGGTGGCCCCCTTTGAAGAAAGACATTGAAAGCTATGTGGCCAGCTGTCCAGTTTGTACTGTGGCAAAGAGACCTCCGGGGAAGTCTACAGGGCTTTTACAGATTGTAGCCTGCTGCCAGGCATCATGGAAAGAAATATCTATGGATTTCATTGTGGAATTGTCTGAAAGTGGGGAGAACACTCTTCTTTGGGTTGTTATTGATCTTTTCTCAAAACAGGTACACTTTGTTCCTGCCCTAGATTTCCTCCTCAAAGATGTTAGCCAAACTTTTCATAAAACACATGTATAGGTTGCACGGTATGGCTGAGTGCATTATTTCAAATAGAGGAGTGGAAGTTTTGGCGGGAATTTTTGAAGCTGTTGGGAACAGCCCAGGGCTTAAGATCCTCCCATCACTCCCAAACTAATGGAGCACATGAGAGAACAAACTCAATCCTGGAACAGTACCTCAGGTCCTACATTAATTATCAACAGAACAATTGGGCTGACCTTTTGCAGAAGTAATATATAACAATTCTGTGCATAGTAGTACAGGGTTCATCACAATTAAAGTGGCCTCTGGTTAGGACTTTGTAGTTATACCAGAGCTGCCTCAAGAGGAACTGCACATATCCTCCTTAGCGGAGTGGATAACCCAACTGTAGAACACTTGGCCAGTTGCCCATAAGGCAATGGAGGAGACATGCCAGGCACATAAGAAACAAGCTGACAAAAAATGCATGAATCCAAAAGATTTTAAAGTAAGTGATAGAGTTTACCTCTCCATGAAGTACTTACAGTCCACCCAACCATCTAAGGAACTGAGTTCCCAATTGTTAAAAGTAATGAATCCAGTCACTGTACAACTGGAGTTACCCAAGAACCTTAAAAGTATTGGCCATGTGTTTCACTGCAGTTTGCTGAAACCTGAAACTCTGTCACCCCTTCACCCTGCATCTGACACTCTTCCTGTACCCACTCTAATTGAAGGAGAACATTTTGAAGTTAAAGAAATTCTAGATTCCAGGAAACATGGAAGGTCCAATACCTCGCTGCCTGGAAACAATTCCCCTGTACAATCCGAATGGGTGGATGCTAAACATGTCCGGCACCTAAACTCCAGATTTTTCATAGAAAATATCTTGAGAAACCTTGAAGGAATCACTGTTCTTGCTGTGATGTATTGTGTTTTACCTGTATACATTTTCTCTTTATGTCTAAAGCCTCTTACAGGAGACCAAATGTCAACTAGCCTGCTGCTTGCTGCCATAGAAAAGGGAGGAGGGATCAGTGGAGAATTTTTCATTGCAGCTTTGCAACTACAGCCTGAACTTTGCTTATCTGTCCAAGAACAGTTCTTACAGCATTGATATGCCAAAGCCTTCTTGTTGCCTAGCTACAAGGGGGTTAGGCTGTACAGTTTGTTTCAAGTTGCTGTTTTTGCACTTTGCCTCAGAGCTTGCGTGGAATTTCTTGCTTTCGGTTTGTTCCTAGTAAAAGCCCATTTCTCTAAATCTATGGAGTGGGACAAAAAACAGCTTAGCCAAGGCTTTGGCCGTAGAGATCTTTTGGCATGGGATGAATGAACCTGCTTTGACAAAAGGTCTGCGACAACCCAGATAAGGGTTCACCAACTTTTCAGACCTCAGGCACCACTAAATTCATAATTTTAAATAACGCAGACTACTAATACGAATTCAGTGTGCCACTCACTGAAGTGCCTGGACTCCCATGATGGGATGGGGTCCTTCAGGCACTTAGCTTGGCCACCTGTTTCTGCAACCTTAAACACTCAAAGAGCCATTTGGACCCATTTCCCTTAGAAAACAAAACATAAGGAGCCACAAAACCTGGGAGAGGGCATGGCCAACACAATGTCATTCACTCCCATTCAGTCACATGACAACCTCCCCCCAGCCACTCCTACCTAGGTTTTGTGGCTCCCAGTGTTTTCTATGGGAAACATGTATCTCCCTCCATCTCTCTTTTTCTCTGTCTCTTTCTGTGTCTTTCATCTCTGTGTCTCATCTCTGTCTCTTGTCTCTGTCTCTATGTCTCTCTCTCTCATCTGTTTCTATATCTCTCTGTCTCTTTCTGTCTCTATCAATCTCTGTCTCTCTTTCTCATCTCTTTTATTCTGCTTCTCTGATGCTCTCTGGGTCTTACAAGTGCTTCTTCTGGCCTTTGTTGCTGCTGGACGCATGACCTGCTCTCCACCCCAAGACAGTTGCCCAACCTGGCTGTGGCCAATGCTTCATGTCATAATAGGCTCCAGGAGGAGGAGGGGATGCTATCTCCCCCATTGGGAAGTGGGATTTCAGTGCAAGGCACTGTGAGAGCAGTGGCCAGGGAGGCGCCAGCAGCAGCGGAGAGAAACGACTGGAGCGGGACGGTGTCTCAGGATGGAGAGGAATTTGCATGTCTCCTTGAGTGACCGAGGTGCACATAGCACCAACAAGGGTCGGAAGGAGCGCCCACAAGATCCAGCAAGAGATGAAGCTAGTACAGTGGCGAGTTTCCATCCTGTTAAGGATAGTTCCCTGTTAGAACGAGTGCAAAGCGAAGCGTTGTGAGAGTAGTGTGGTAGAATACACAAACCAGAATACAAAGACGCTGAGTAGAAAAATAGGTTTTTACTTCCATGGAAATAGAGGTATGCAAAGTCCATCAATAAATCCGAATTCATACACAGTAAAGTCAGTCAGTCATCAAAAAGTTTAGTTCAGGGATAATCCAATAATCAAAGTCCAGTAACAAATATACAGTTCGGTAACAGTTTGCAACAGTAGCAAAACTCACAGAAAATCCTTGCTGGTTAATACATGGCACTTCTAACTCCTCAGCAACAAATAACAGTAACCAGCCTCTACCAGTGATTCTGGCTCCATCTTATGGCCACTTGAGGAAGTAGCAGCCAATCACACTTTCAGCATTAAAGTTACAGTACTTAAAGTTACAGTCCTGGTTTATATATTGTCAATCCAACTGTTAGATTTACATTCCTAACACATCCCCTGCCCTTCTCAGGCCAGTTGAGAGACGGAGGGGAGAGTGAGGCCAGTCACTGGTGGGTTCAGCTGACAGCCACAACAGGGGGATGAAAGCTGCGGGTTGCTGACACCCATTGCTTTGGCCTGCCAGCACCACCACTCCCCCTTGCCACAACAACATCATTACTCGTTCCAACTAGTGAGGACTGTACTACTCCTTGCACATTGCACCACCTGCTAAGTTGCAATTGCATGTACCATCCTCTATGGTGGAGATTTCCAGCCCCACCACAAGCTGCCTAGCCAGTCCCATATTCCAGATTTCTAGTCACAGGGTGGGCCCATTGGTCATCCAGGAGCAGCTTCTCCACTCAGGTGCAGTGCAGGCCACGAAAAATTTTTCACGGACCACCAGCGGTCCGCAGACCACCGGTTGGTGACTACTGACCCAGATTACTTGGTTGTTGGAACTCTCAGGCAATTCTACAATGAAATCCATGGTGATCTCTCCATGGTGCTGAAGGGTCGGCCACCAGCTATAGTAGACCAGGGGTTGGTACATAACCTTCTATGCCTTTTTTTAATGAGGGCCACCAGAATTGCAGTTTCAGTAAACGTAGCGTTTTTACAAAGTCAGAGTGACCAGCTAATGTGGAGTCGTGACAGGCTTGCATAGTTGTCAGCCTTTCCCTTGGACAGCATCCAGTGCTTTTTCCTTGCAGGAAAGTGAGTGGAATGTGAGTCACAGAAGTAGAATTATGTTTGCCTAACAGTGCCTCTTTCCCAGGCTTGCCATGTTGTGAGAACACCACCTGGGCATTAAGGATGTAATAATTTGTATATACCGGTAATTGCTCCATACAAATGATATGTTATTATTATTTAATGGAGAATGCATTCCTTTAAATAACAGTAAAGAAAACAGTTTTATCTGTTCTGGAAAGAAGCTTGTTTCTGATTGCATTAAATTTGTCTCCCCACCCCCCCAATGCTCCATAAATGACAATCAAATTAGCATAAGATGTATGTATTAAATCTAATGATGTAAAACAACCAGTGAACACTAAAATATATTATCACTGTATAGCAGGGGTATTAAACTCAATGCCCGTGGGCCGGATCTGGCCTTCAGAGTGCTTAGATCTGGCCTGCAGGACCAGCCTGGAAACAGCAAAGGACTGGCCCGTGATGCCTCTGCCAACAAGAACAGGTTGGGGAGGCTGTGCGCGGCTCCCCCAAGTGCCATTTTTGCTGGCAGAGGGCTGCAGGAGACCGTCACGGCTGAAAACTGGGCTCTGTTTTCACTGGCAGAGGGCTATCAAAACAAACTAAAAGCAAAACAAAAGGAAAAATGTTTCCCCTTTTACATTTGAGCATGCAAGAAGGGACAGGAAAGGAAAAAGGGAAAGAGGAAAGAGAAAAAGAAGGGAAGATGGGAAGAGAGTAAGGAAGGAAAAATAAGGAAAGAGGAAGAAAAAGAATGAAGAGGGAAGGAAAGAGAAGAAAAGGGAGTAGATTATAATGATAGTGAGGGGGGGTCTCGGGGAAGATCTGCTTTAGCGCTTGGCTACCACAGGTACATCCGACGCAAGTCTTGTGACATTCCTTCCATGGCCACACGCACTCCCCAGCCATACACTCCTCGTCAAACACAAGATACGAAAATAATGAATCACATTATTGAATTAACCAGTTTATGTATTATAAGATACCTTTCCTTGCAGTGCAAATCACTGGAAAGAAACCTCATCTATATAAAATACCGGATTATTCATTTTGTAATTTTTTCAAGAGATAATTATATCAAACTTGTAATTCCTCTGTTTAAAAACTATCTCTCAGTAATCCTAAAATATTCCTTGAAATAAGAGTGCAGTTTATCATTAATTGCCACTTTAGTGTGAAAAATACGAAAGATTATCAAGGGATATATGTAATTAAAACTTGCCTTTTTTTTCCTGTGCAGACCAACTTAGAAGAGGAAGAATTAGTTAAAGAAGCTGCTTCTCAAGTGCAAGAAACATTTCAAGCCAGTATTTCAGTAGCATCGAACATCCTTGGTAATAAAATGCTAAGCATAATTTGCTTATCCATAGACCCTTGGTTGCACTTATAGCAGCCTGCCCTAATCTAGTGTTTTTCAGATAGTACTGGGAGCACAATTGATTTTTCCACCTAGAAGAAAGGTTTACAGTGTTATAAAGCCTGTTGCCACATCAATTTGAGTACTAAAAACAGAAACAATGGTAAATTGATAGTTGTGATGGTGTAGGAGTTCATTATGGTTACAGAGAACACTACTTCAAAGAGAATGGTATATGATTGCTTCTATGTGGAATTGAGCTTTAGGGATAGACTAAGGCAGAGATGGGCAATTGTGGCTCTTTTATGACTTGTGGACTTCAAATCCCAGAATCCTTGGGCAAGGCAACCTAAATAAAATGGAGGAAATATTTGAAAAGGGTTCCTTACACTTACACCTCACAATGTTTTCTCCATTTTATTTAGATTACCTTGCCCAAGGATTCTGGGATTTGAATTCCACAAATCATAAAAGAGCCACAATTGCCCACACCTGGACTAGGTCTATTGTTAGTGGTTACCCACCTAGTTGCCCAGCTGCAATCCTGGGTGTCTACTTGAGACTGCTATTGGGAATCCCAATAATCTTTCCAATCTTATAGTCAAGGAAATTTAAATATATTAAAGGTCAACTTTCAATCTTAGTCTGTTATATTATTTTTCCAAAATTCAGTTGTTCCTATCATTTAGAAAATCTGTTTATTTATAGACACTTTTATTTTTCCCACTTTGAGAACATACCCAAAAATGTAGATTGGTGGGAGTATTTTTGAATATGTTTTATTGGTACATTTTTCTTTTAAAAACATAAAAAAATTCCATGTGTATAGCATATTGTCTGGGCATAATTAATTTTAAATAAATATACAACAATAACCATCATTTAATAATCTTAGTAAATATACCAATACTGATCAAAGAATAATAATAGTTTATTTATCCATCTTGCAAATTTTTTTTACAGATTCTTGTTATTCTTGTTATCCAAAGTCCATGTAGTTTAATTATAACATAAATTACCAATTTACATTATCAAATGCTTTCTGTGCATCTAAAAATACCAATGCCATTTGTTTTTCAGAATGCATTTCATAATAATGTATGAAATGCATCCTGAAATGTATTCAAAATAATTCTCACATTGTTCTTAATTTGACTTTTAGGTAAAAATCCATTTGTCAGGGTTAGATTTTCACAGGTACAGGTATGTAGGTCTAGGCATGTTTGAGTCTTTTCCTGTGTAAGATTGAGAGTATCTTGGCAATGTTTTGGTGAGGTCTCACTTGCCATCCTCAGGCTGGTGTTTTCGGCTTCGCTGAGGTCACCGTCCATGCTGAGTTGTTAGTAAGGAAATTTAGGTGTCGATATAACCATTTTGCAAGCCCGAATGTTGGTGTTCCCCGGAGTGAAACGATAGGTCTCAGTGGAGTATTTGGTTTATTAATTTTTGGTAGTCCATAAAAGCGTGCCATTGGCGCATCCATGACCTCGGCTGGTCTGTAGTCCTGTACTGTAATCATCCCTATTTTTTAATTTTGGCTAACGTGTTTGTTTTATCTACCAATTTCTTAAATGCTGCCTCTTCACTCACCACATAGGGCTCCTTGTCCGATAACAGATCTTGCAACTTCAATGTGTATGTGTTTTAACGGCTTGGGTAATGAGTTGTGTGATGACCTTGTGAGTTCTATTGTTGTGGTATCCTGGGTCTTGTGTTGTAATCTCCTGGGTCGTTTGTTGTGTTGTGATCTCTTTTCCTGGGTCTTATGAAGCCAAAAGATCCTGTACCCGCAATTGAACAATCTAGGGTGGTTTATTCCATCCCATGCAACAACTGTGGTGCAAAATATGTGGGCCAAACAGGCAAAAGTCTCGCCACCAGATTACATGAACACAAGTTGGCAGTGAACTGGAAAGACAAACTTTCACTGGTCTAGAATCACATCCAACTACAGGGACATACAGTATTTTTGGATTCCAGAGGTGAAGATATTAAGCCGTTCTGATGATAAAACAGCTAGGGAGGTGCTTGAAAGTTGGGTGTCCATAGAAACCATCAATCGCTGCACCGAC
>JAEANM010001968.1:0-25879 GCA_017656035.1 Myanophis thanlyinensis
CTGTAAGGAAGGCAGGGAAAAAACATTCTGGTGTTGTTTCTAGCCTAATCTTTATTGCCCTGCTTACAGAAACTGCCGACCCAGTCACATGACCCCCCCAGCCACACCCACCAAGCCACGGCCACAGAACCGGTAGTAAAAATATTTGAATTCTACTTCTGGATAATTATTTACAGAGATGAAGTCACACAGGTTGAAGTTAAAGAAGTTGAACAACACTTATTATAAGTATTATAATAACACAAATGTCCCCATTTATGGAATTTCACAAGGCAATTGAACTTGGTTTTACCTTGAAGACTTCCAGAACTGAAGGAACATCTTGGATGAGAAGCGAAATGTCTTCAAGGTAAAACAGTCCAGTTGCCTTTTGAAAAAGCACATTTGGAATATTATAATAACAAATAATGCTTCTAGCACTTTGAACATTGATTCAAAGAATAATTAGCTTTGAGTTGAAAAGATAAAATTGTAAAAATAAGGAAATCAATTAAAAGTAGGTCACTTCAATTGAATCTGTTTACTAAACTTTGTGAACTGAAACAAGTCATATGAATCTCCTTCACACGGAAGGGTTATCAAGTGGAACATATTATTACATCAGAAACAGAGCGAGATGCTTATTTTCTTTCTGTCTGAGCAAGAAGAATATTGTGAGTCACTAGCAGAGTTATCTTTGATGATATATGCAAAGATGTGTACCAAAGTTGAAAATGTCTTCTTCAAATAAAAACTTAGAGAGAAAATAAATTGATTTGTGACAAGTAAAAGAAGGCAATATTGTAATATTCCCAAACATATTCATTATCCCAACCAATAGTAATAAGACCATAGCACTTACTGTGAAATATATTGTAGTAGTAGGAAAGAAAATTTTGAAAACTTATAAGTTTTTTTAAAAATTCTGACTGGTTAAGAAACTCCTTTACTGAAGCAACATAAAATTTCTGATTTGTGCAAATTAAGATTTTGTGTGCTCACAAATATAAAAACTGCAAAATTACAAGCAACTGAGAGAGAAATGAGAATATATTTGGAATTTACATCTGATAACAAAGAGCCATATAAATCTCATCAAGCCCAAGTATCCCACTAGGTGGCAAAAGAGACGTTAAAGCTGGTAAGTTTTTGTTTGGTTGATTCATAGTAATTTAAAATTGGAAATATACAACTAACAACTATATAATTATAATAATTAAGCAATTTTCAAGGCTACTAGTTTTTGGGAAACTACTCTTATTTTTATAACAAATCTTCAGAAAATAAACACTTTCCTTAGACTTTATTCAGCGATTCAACTTGTGCCTTTAGTATGCATTATTAAGACAACAGTGTAGTAGAAAGTGGAACATGGTATCAACAGCATGGAATGTATGATTTTGAAGAGTACCATTAGTGTGTGTGTGGGGGGGGGGAAGGTTAAGAAACTTTGTTTTTACTGCAATAGCAGTGTGGAAAAGAGACATTATAGCTCTGTGATCTGGTCTTTCAAATTGTTAATAATGGGTTTCAAAGAAAAGTATTATGTAATACTTTATTTTTTATTAATTGTGCACATTTTAAAACTGTTACACTATATCTTGATGTTATTATAGAAAGTAGAGCAATAAAAAAGTAAATAATAAAAATTCTTTGGACCAGGACTGAATCAGCCTCCTGAACCACCCCATTCCAATCAGTTTTTCAAGTCACTACCCTAGTAAGCTTCAGCAATAGCTGCCGGTAGTTGTTATATTTATCTTTGTGCACTAAAAGGTTTTATCGCTTTAAGTTTTGTATGTCAACCTGAAATTGAAATCACAAGCTATCTAAACCTAGTTATTTTTCCTGTAAATTGGTATTCCAGTTTAGATTGCTGTATACGCATAGTTTCAGGGTTAGTAACAATAAAAATGTAGCATGGACTTTGAAGCAACAATCTGAGAGTGACCCATTAATGCGAGTTATTCTTTTGTCTGTATGTGCCTATCTGTTGTTCCTCTCTTGGGGAGGGAGGCTCCACTCACATGCATTTCAGTCCTTTCCACTCAGATGCATCTCATTTTAATAACTTTATAAAACTTTCTGTTTCTCATTAGTTATTTCCAATGAGTGTTCTGGCTTCTGATGAGAGGACTTTTCTGCTTCCTTATCCTTCTCTCACTGATATTGACACAACTTTTGCATTTCTTCCTCCTCCTTTTTGCATTGTTTCTTCCTTCTGAACTTTCTGAATCACAGTTGGGATAATTCGGCAGGTCAGTAGATGTGCTTGATTGTAGCTTTGGTCCCATATTTTGAGAACACATGAATAGCACATAAGGAAAATAGCAGCAATTGGAGAAAGGGTTGCCCATTCATAAAATAGTTGCCACAGTTTGAATCCAGTCACTAAATAGCAATTGGCTAGAAACATTAGGTGATATTATTTCTGGCCTTACAAGTAATAATTGTTTCCCAACCACTCATTCCCAACCATTCGCACTTAAGATGGTGCAGAACAAGTGGTAGTTAGATGATCTGGTTCCTTGCTTAATGATCATACACAATTTTCTTAACAAACTGGCATTGCCAAAACTGCTTTAAAAAAAAAATTATGACACTGTCATTCAAATTACTGGTCTTAAGCAGAGATTATCAGTACCATATCTCAGCTTTATCTCTGTTTCTGGACAAATGAGAAAGGTTTAATGTAGAGATATGATTTTATATTTCATCCCACCTCCAGATTTATTTTTTAGGGAAATTGGGACTTTGAAATATGACTATTGTTACATTTGGCATCTCCTTTTATGCCTATTGAACATCTGGAAGGAAAGAACATTAGTAGATTGAAAACAAATTACAAATTGATAATGAGTGTACCCTTCACATACTGTATCTTGTTAAGGGCAGTGGTTCTCAACCTTTTCTTTATCACGGACCTACTTTAAACACCTCTTATGGCCACAGACGATGGCACAGACTCCCAAGACTTAAGATTTAAATCATAACATTTCTTCAAACCTTCATGGACCCCCTTGTGACAACATCATGGCCCCTCAAGGGTCTGCGGACTGCAGGTTGAGAACCAGTGGCATAGGAAATAAACTATAGAAAGAATTAGAAATAGAGTAGACCTACTGAAAGAGGGCCTTTATTATTAGCCACCACGACATCTGAATTATGGGTAGCTGAAACTGGCTGTGACACCATCTGTTTTTCCAGTGTTGCAATCCATGTAACTGTATGAAGAAAAGCTGGTGAGGGAGAGATCAAGGCCTCCCATTTTGGCCATAGATCTTTCCTTTATTGCTTGCTTCAAAGAGATATTGCTCAATTTTTGAAAAGCAAATCAATGATACTTTCTATAGGTGAGGCTGCAAAAAATGCTTGATCTTGTCGGTCTATTAAGTCACTGCAGGTTAATAGTTCTTAATGAATTATTAGTAACAGCCATCTTTTGTAGAATTCGGAATCAAGTCAGTGTTATGTGATTCTTCTTCTTTAGCTCTTACATTCTTCATCTTCAGTTACTGTGGCTTCTTTTTCATACTTCTTGCTGCTTTCTCTTCCGTCAGTTCCATATGTCCCTTCCTCCCCATTGAAAAGTTTTGGTTTCATTGTCATCTTATTTGATGATGCTATTTTGCATCCCACTGACCTTCTCCACCCACATGCAGAGAGAGAAGGGCAAGGAAGACAAGAACCGTGTACAAAACTGCCCCAATAAGGCTGGGCTTCCTTCCCCCATCACGGAGCCCTCCATCCCTGAGGAGAGCCCACTCCCCGACTTGCACCCATGTGATGTCAGTAAGTAGTTATCTGTTGTCATAAGCTTTGTGAGAGCAAGAAGGGAATTAGATGCCCAAAGCTGGATGGGTGGCTGGGTGGCTGGAATAATTTCATTCCTATTTTGTTTTTACAGTTGGAAAAAAGCTGTCAGTATTAAATGAGTGTTGAGGAATGTTGATGTTAGGCTACTCAATGTGATAAAAAACAGGGATTCTGCACCTCTTAATTGGGTTACATGAATAGAGAGGTGTGTGCATCTGGGGTGGTAGAGGCAGATTGTCCTATTTGAAAAAGGCAGGTTGTGCTTGTGGAAGGAAACTACCTAATTGTTTAGGGTTCCCCCTGTTTCTCTTGTGCTACAATCAATCCTACTCACCACCACCCCTCACATTCATCTGTAAAGTATTTTAAGGAGTCTTTGTGTATCTAAATTTTGAGTCCAATCTATCATACAGAATTCAGATGAGCATAATATTTCCTGTGAAATATTTCATTGAGTCTGGAAAGCTGTTTTTATAAACAGTTACTATTTTTTGCGCAAAGGTTTATATCCTATATCCTAAATCTGGGTAATTTGTAGCATTTACTTTATATAGTAGTGGTATGTCAGGATATGCTGGTCGAGTAACCATAGATAATCAAAGCTTTCTAATTAGCAAGAAGGATCCCACAGTTTCCTTTTAGAATTGCACATTAAAATATGAGAATATTTCCATGGGTTGAACCATTTTGGCTCAACCAACATATGACTGCAGTGGGGAAGGTTTTAATTCCCTTCCTCATTCTGTCCTCACTTTGTCTCATTTCAGATTGAGAGCCACAAGTTGACCTTTCGTGAGAACGCCAAAGCCAAGACTGATCATGGAGCTGAAATTGTCTACAAATCACCCACTGTTTCTGGAGATGCTTCTCCACGTCGCCTTAGCAATGTCTCTTCAACTGGAAGCATCAACATGGTGGACTCCCCTCAACTGGCCACATTGGCCGATGAAGTTTCTGCTTCCCTGGCCAAGCAAGGCTTGTGATTGTATTGTAGTGGTTGGAGATAATAAGAGAAAAATTAACTCTGGCCTTTCTTTCTGTTCTCCCCCCCCTCCCCATCTACATCCCTCATCATTCCTATTTATTTTAAGTTAATATCAATTCTAATCTGTTTCCTCTCCTTCCTTTAGTTAAACAGTCATCTGTGGTCTCAGGATTCCATAATAGTTAACAACTTGGAAGCAAAGATTTCTATCCTATAATGAATAAGCTGTTTAAAAAGTCTCCCATCACTTCACCTCATCTTAAAACAAAAAGAAATGTAATTGAATACAGATAAATTTGTGATGTTTGAAACCTCAAACTTGGGGATGTCTTCTGCTGTACATGCTCAGTATTTGGCCAAGTTTTTTTCCATTGAAATTTAAGGCACAGAAGGTCTCATGACCACCTTAACAATCATGGCTGATTTAGTATAGAAGTTAATGTAGGTCCAGATATTTCTAGTGTACAAGCAGACTTACTTCAAACATCTCTCCTGCTAGAGCTGGAATACTAGGCTTTAATATTTGAAGTATATTTCTTCCTTTGAAGGAGGAATTTTGATATAGGAAAGAGAGCTTTTGAAAGGACTGTTACATTACATATGCATCCATTCTTTTTGGTATTGAGAATTTTTGTGAACCAGGTTTAAATTCAAGATAAAACTGCATGCTTTGGATAATTAAAACAAGCCAAAACTGCCTTGAAAGCCTGCAGAATGCCAGTTCTCTTTAATTGAAATGATGTATTTTAAAGGCAATAGCTTATATATTTTTGTTTGTACCTAAAATTAACCTTTGACTTTAGGCTGTAGTCTCACCTACTAAAATAATTGGACTGGTAATTAATTTCTTCTATACTAAGTTCTTTTACTTTTAATGAATCAGTTACATTCGTTTTTCTTTTTTTTTTCAAACAGTAACTATTGCCTCTCTTTTGCCCATCTCACCTTCAACCTCCATGATTTTGTCACACCATAAAAATTTGTCCAGAGTTGCTGGGGAAGAAGCATATTTGCCTTTGTGTTCAGCCCAATTGGCCTGGTTGTTCCAATGTTTTTTGTAAATGTAGAAATTTGTGAGATAGAGGTATGGCTCTAGGCATATTTAAAAATAAAGGAATTGATGTACTTATTTATGGTGCATGCAGGTGTTTTTTAGGAAGGACAATTGCGTGAAAGGACACCAGTTCAGCAGATGTGGGAACGTGTATATTTTGACCTATATCACATACATCTTTTAGAGTACGTTTATGTAATATTTGTGCATTTGAAAGAAGCATCACACATCAAAAATCATAGCCAGAAGCAAGTACACTCCTTTCAATAGTTACTATTCAGTTACTAGTTGTGCATTATTCAAGAGACTCTTTAGCACCTCAGATATTGCAGAATTACGATTTGCACTCAACCATGAGTCTAACCAATCTATTAGGGATGCTGGGAGTTGTAATTCAGCAATAATAGAAGAGTTGTCATAAGAACTAGCTGTAAGAATGAGGGATGTGTGTCTGTTATTAAGCTCACTCACTGCAATGCAGCAAGCTCTGCTAAAAAAAGACATTTGATTTGTGAAGATCTATGGACTTTAATTGATCCATTGTGAAAAACCATAATTTTCATAAGGCAAGTTGCATGAAAGCACTGACTTAACGAGCTGCTTCTCCACATACTGCTTGCTGTTGGGAGAAATTTTTTTTATGCTAAGGGGATATATTTAATGTTCCACTAAAATATTTCTGGATTATAACTCCCATCTTCTGCAATACCTGTCATAGTGGTTATGAGTAAATTTAGAGTCTGACAATATTTAGAAGCTGCTGATTTTCTCCAGTTAAGTGTACCGTAAATGAAAAGGCTCTTCACCTTCATCCTCCATTTTTTTTAAATTTCAAAACAAAAATACTCCTCCAAACATCTATGTTATATGAAATATATTTTCAAAGGGCAACAAACTAGACTAAGTAGAAATTATGAATAACTGAAAGTTTGTCCCTTTCTACCAGATTTAGCGATAGGTGCTTATAATTGCTGAGATTTTTTAGGATGATTTGATGGAAATGTGAAAAGAACATAACAATCAGTAATTTTATAGATGGAGTAGAACAAGAATGTTGGATCTATTATAGAGGGATGCTTTAAAAGCACCTAAGAACATGTAGTTGATTTTACAAATGCGTCATTCTTTCCACAATAACTGAAGCTTGCAGTATGTACAATCGTTATGGTGTTTATTGAATTATGTTTTCTTGGTTGCTCTTCTGCACTCAGAGCAATGACAGGAAACTTCCTTGGTGATCATCCCTTTCTAACCTAGTTCATGGTATCCCTTTGGACTGTAATGAAAATCCCAGCTTTGTATCCTTTCTAGGTTGAGCCAAGTCATAAAGAGATTGGTTTTTCTCTGCATGCTGTAGTTTCGTGCATGTGATCAAAGGTAATCATGCTAACGCAAAGTCAGGGCTGCATGTGTTTGGTTGACAGCAAAAATTGACAAAGCTGAAAGGGATTTTAAAAAAATTGTTTTGCTGTGGAAGCAATCTATTTTTTAACATGTTAATCTGATTTCAAGTCTGTAATTTTGAAATTTCCAAAATCAGGATACTTTAGTAGGCAACAGATAGAGCATCTATGGTAAAAAGAAACATTTTGTTTCAAAGACAATTAAAAGCAGGCTCGGCTATTATTTGCTTTATGATCCTTAATACTTGTCATATTCTGGGGAAGGGGGAATGAGTAGAGGAGCAGCACCAGGTTGAACAAATCACACAAGTTGACAATTCTTGGTCAGCAGCATTGCCCTTTTGATTTGCTGTAAAACATGATGTTCATCTGTGCTACCACCATCCTTTTTCAGTACCAAAATAAAGGTCAAGGGGAAATCACTTGCTCCATCAGTTCAAAGGAGGGCTGCAGTTTCCTTTTTTATATGCTAATCTATCATCTGGATCATGTGAAGAAAGTTTTGACAAGCAGAACTTGTGGGATATGAAGGGGAGAGTGGTTGGACAGTAATGGATAGCTTCTATAATGGATAGCTTCTAGAGCTAAGGAGGTATTTTACTCCAAGATAGCGCTCAAGTGGAAGAGAAGATTTTTCAGAGGATTCATCTGTACATCAGCAGTCACTTTCCAGTCATTTTATAAGCCTGTTGTTACCTCTGTAGTTAAGTTTGGATGGTAGCTTTATTCTTTTATAATAAATCTAAAAATAATCAAATAGGAAAATGCTTTCACTGCGAAGCTATACACTATGCCATTGTGATTTCTTTTTTGCTTGCGTTAAGGACTTTGGGACAGAAAAACTTAAAATCTTACGAAAGCCTTAGCAGCTACTAAAGTAGCATAAGCCTAAAAAATATCCCCAGATTTGATAACTCTCTTTCTACAGCATTGAACAGTGAAGGGCAATCATGCTCTACTTCTAGAGAGAGTACTGGTCCTGAAGTCCTTTTTCAGAAAATTATGCCTTGCCTCCATTTACATTTTTACTAGTTCTTAAATACTCCTCTTTCTCAAGTATTGCACATATATTTAAGTGTTCTGAATTCTTTCACCTACCCTCTTTTAGCCATTTCTTTGATCATAGGTCCCATTTCCCAACTGTATTTTGATTGACTTTGTGTCCTTCTAGGATTCACAGACTTTTTCCACCAGATGGTAAAGACCCATGGTGGTTCCAGACCAAAGCCATCTTAAACTGGCTTATGTCTTGTCTTCGTATAATATACATATCTAGGGTTTAAAAGTGTTAAAACATGACATATTGGTTTTGAAGTTCACAAACTGGGGCTTTATTACATAAATTTGCAAGTATAAAAAAGGGACAATGGGGTTTTGAAAATTCATCATTCCCTTTTAAAAGTTTTTTTCAGCGATGGGGAAACCGGGAGGGGGTGGGAAGGGCATGAGATCTCCGTATGGTCATCCTAGCTTAGCTACCTGTCTGTAACTGTCCATGTTGTATTTGTGTGTTTTAACAACTTGTTTACATTGACTGTTGCTGTAAAAGTGAATTTGGAAATAAAAAGTCATTACTACAATATTACATGTATTGTCTTTGTTGAAGAAAACTTCCCAGATGGAAGCAGGGCAAACTTTTTCGAAACTGCTGTTAAGAAAAGCTCCCAGACTCAATGTAATCCTCAGAATTTAAGCCTGAACAACTTTCTTTTTATTGAAAGGACTGGGATGGTGCTCATGTCAGACTGATATAAGGCAACTGAGATTGTTCTTGCACCTTCCATCTCTTGCAGCATTAACTTGCCCATTCCATAAATAACATTCACTTTCATTCGGCTGTTTTATCTATCATAAAAATAAAATGATCAAAATCCTGACTAAATAACCTGTCTGAAAGCTACTGATTCTTTGAAATAGAATCAATAGTTTGTAAAACTTAAAGATTTTACAATCCAAAAATGAAAACCACTGTGTTCTCGGTTGAAATAGTTTCTGTAACCCTCTAAATGCCTTACAATGTATTGTCCCCATATTATTCCCCAATAAATTATAGCACTTTCCTTAACTTTTAAATTTTTTTAATTTTTTTTTTATAAGCACACATTGGTGCTTTGGCCAACAGAATCAAGACATTCAACAAAGATCAGCGTCTCTGAAGAAAAGCATTTCTCTATAACACGGACATTCCACAGCTTGAAGCAGGAAAAAAAATATTTACAAAATACAAGGTGGGTTTTATTTTTATTTTTTGTAGATTTTTTTCTTTTTAACGCTAAGATGGTTATTCAGAAATTTTAACTTTATAAATAGAAAAGCACTTAATGCGGAGGGATATAGTAGCATTGGGTTTTTTCTTTTAAAAAAATAATAAACAGAACCAAAAACTTTAGGTAATGTTGAAAATTGTGAAAACCCCAACCATTAAGCAGTTTAGTTACTATTTTGTTACAATTACAAAATGAGAAATAAAGTTTTTTTTTCCTTTTTTGGTGATGTGATTAATACAGAAGACAGGCGCAATGCTTAACAACAGGACAGGGACCAACAGCCACACCGCTAAGGTCAGGAAAACATTATAATGGATTGGTGTGCAAAATATGGGAGTGACCAGGGATATGAAGTGAGGACAGTGGCCTTAAATTAAAGTTAATATAAATTCAGATCTGCTCAACTTGGCAAAAATCAGTCCAAGCCATTTTTAGGGGAAAAAAATAATAATTGAAATTTACTTCTTTCTCAAAACTACTCTTTAAATAAATAAATAAAAAAATCAGATCTGTTCAATTTGGCAAAAGTCAGCCCAAGCCATTTTCATAAAAAAAAAAAACAACAACTTGAAATTCAGTTCTCTCTCAAAACTGCTCTTTAAATTAAAAAAAACAAAAACAAAAAACCCCATCTGTTCATCATGGCAAAAGTTAGCCCAAGCCATTTTCAGGGGGGAAAAAAGGAGACTTGAAATTCAGTTCTCTCTCAAAGCTGCTCTTTAAATAAAAACAAATTCAGATCTGTTCATCTTGGCAAAAGTTAGCCCAAGCAAAGGGGGGGGGGGAGGGCAAAAATTCAGTTCTCTCTCTAAACAACTGCTTAAATAAATAAAAAGAAAAAACCAGATCTGTTCAGCTTGGCAAAAGTCAACCCAAGCTATTTTCAGCGGAGAAAAATTGACAGATTCCTTCCCCAAAATTGCCTCTTTAAATATATTTTTAAAAAGTCGGATCTGTTCAGCTTGGTTAAAACTCAGGCCAAGCCATTTTCCGGGGTGGGGTGGGGAACACATGACTGAGATTTAATTCTTCCTCAAAACTTTTAAGTTGCAGTCGAGTTAAGTAAGAGGTAGAAGTGGAAAAACAACATCTGATCTTTCTCTGGAAAAAACAAACATTTTGGTACCCAAGACATATGTTCAAATTTAAATGCGACCTCAAACAATGCATAGACTACCTTTTTTTATAGGGTAGAAGAAAAAGGAACGATGAGATTATACCACACTCACTATATGGCTTGTGGATCTGGGGTGGCAAATTGTTGAATCCTGTGACATCGCTCCCAGTACTTAAGGCTCAACACTACTGTATTGCAATCTATTAGCTGCAGACATGTAACCTACAGCTTTCAAACTAATGGACAGAATGCAAAATTAAAAAAAAACACGCAGAAGTGTTAGTAATTAAAGGGAAAGGGAATAAAGTAACCCTAGATCACATCCAGCAAAAAAAAAAAAAAAAAGGAAAAAAGGTTCCTCTTGAAATGAATGGCTGTCAGCCTTCTCCCCACTAATAAATCTGCCATTAAAAAACAACACACAATATGAATAAAACATCGGAAACATATCCAGGCTGATTATGGAAAATTGCTTTTTCTCGTACAACTGAACTTCTTGCTTAATATGGAGAGACGGAAAACCCCAGGACTCATCGAAGGTCACTGGAGAAGAGCTTCTTGTTGATAGTTGGTGCAATGGGTAGCTATCCCTTAAGGAACCAAGTGATCTTGAGTTTGCATTGCAAGTGCTTTCTATAGTGCCAGTGGGCGGTGAGAGGGAGGGAAGGAAGGTCTCTCAGGAAACATCACTTGTTACCACTAATTTCACTTCACTAAACTTTTAAGGGCGAGGGAGGGCACCGTGATGTTGGCAAGTGAGGAAAACAGACACTAAACAGTGAAAGAAAAAAAATGAAACAAATGAAAAGTATCCTTTCACCAGAGAATTAATTCCAGGGTCAACCAGCCAACTTCGCTCTCCTTTCTCAGGAGTGTACACCTACAACCAGGGAAGGAGTGGCAGGTTTGTTCTCATCAGACCACAGCACTGGATAAGGTGTGTGTGAGACAAAGAAACGTGGAAAGAAGAAAGGGCAGGGCGGGGGCGGGGGGGGGGGGGAGGGAAAGAAAGAAAACAGTTTCTAAACCTTAAATTCACTAAAAACTGTGAAAATTCCCGGCAGGATGTTTGAATATCAAACGCAGATTTCAGAAACTTTTAATGCCAAGAGTTAATTTGGTGGATTTCTTTTTCCTTTTTGCTCCGTTTTTGTGTCCCTCTCTTATCTGTGGGCTGGCCGCTGAATTGTGGCTGTGGCCCCCGAATTCCGGCTCTTGAAGCAAGCAAGGGAAGGTGAGATGGAGGCAATGTCTGGTTCTCGGGAGGGCTTGCTGCCTGATGTGCGCCGCGTGCAACGTGATGACCGGTCCTGTGGGTCTATCTGTTCCTCACACTCCGTCTTGGGATTGAAGGTCAGTGGGAAAGTGCGCCGTTCCCAGGGCTGTACAGTCTGGGAAGAAAAGGCAGAGCAGTTGGTAGATTTCATCGCTTCTGCATCTCATTGCATCTTATCTGAAAGCCCTTGGAATGTAAGACACTGAGCAGCTACAGCAATGAAGCACACTGCTGTTGAGTGTGAACACTCAAGACTTATGCAAGATGCAATCTGGAAACCAGAAATATCCTTTCATGATAGAACTGCAACTGAAAGCAATTTTCAATCTGTGCAACTGGTATCCACCAAATCTGAGGGCAGGGGGGAGAACACAGGTAACTAAACCAAGAATACTTTCAATCTTTGTAGGTAAAAAGAAGCAAAGTCAAATTAACAGGGGCAATCCTCACCTACAAGGCCAATAGTCATGGATTGTTTAATTAAATGCCCGAAGGGATTCATTCACTTACCTGTTCATCAAGGCCAGAGTCAGGTGTGGAACAACGTGTGTCCTCTGTTGACAGATGCCGCATGGAGTCTCGAGACAAAGGGGTAGGAGGACCAGAGAACAGGTCAGGACTGATGGGGCTGCATGGAGAGTGCAGATGGGAGAAATCAGAATGTACACAGCAGTTTCCAACATCAGGTGAGGCTGGCTGTGGAGTAGATGGGTTCCCCAACTGTGGGGTTGTCCGTCCATCTGTAGACCTGTATGACCTGAAATTAAAACAAATATTAATATAGAAGAATGGCAATTATTAATTGGTACAATCTTTCTTCAATCTCCTATTACATTCTCTCCTCTTAATCCAGACAAATCATAAGTGAAGTGTAGAAGCAGTAAATTGACACTAGGATAATGGACAGTTACTTGCCAATGAAAAGTCCCCTATTTTAAAGAATCCTGGCATGGTCCTTATCATTTCCCTCCTCTCTTGGATACATCTCTGCCCATGATGGTCATCCTCTCTTCACACAAGGTCCCCTTCTTTCAGAAAAGGATTACTCTTTTTTACACTTGAAATTCTCTCAAAATATTTCTTATGTCCTTCCAGCCTTCTGAACCTATCCTTTATCCAAAAGCTTTTGACACAAACTCTATATTTCAACAACTCAATTGCAGTTGTGCATTTAAAGGTCTGAACCTTTTCAAGTTCAGTATGTCTATATAAATATGACCTAGAATCTGACCTGTTTTCCACACTAAAACTAGATGTAAAGCACCCAATTAAATGAATCAAAGACTTTTTACGAAAATGATCCAAAGCTACAAATTTGAGTATGTGTGTTTGCAAGTATGAAATGTTTTGCTTTCAATAACTGGTGTGCCTCCCTTGGGCAGCAGTAACTGCAACTATATGTTTTCATTAATTATTGATCAATGTGCAATCAGCCTGGAGAATTTTACCCATTTCCTCCTTATAGAACAGCTTCAATACAAGGATGTTGGTGGACTTCCTCACATGATTTGCCTTCAATATTTGCTTCAACAATATTTCTATAAGATCAAGATCAGGACTTAGACTTGGCCATTTCAAAACTTCCTTCTGTTCTAACCATTCTTTGGTCATGCAATCTGTGTGTTTTGGGTCATCATCCTGCTGATGATGCAGCTGAGCTTAGGGCACAGATGACAGCCTGCTGTTTTTCTATAAAATTTTCTGGTTTAATACAGAATAGTTCCATCAATAATGGCAAGTGTCCTGATCCAGAAACAGCAAACCAAGCCCAAACCATTATCTGCCATGTTTCAAAGATGGGAAAGATTCCCAGTTAAACGCCTCAGTTTACAAACAACAAACTTTGGTCCAGTTGCCATAATTTAACCATTTTTTGGATACTTTGGGCCTGGATGACTGAGCCTTCATTTACCAATTCAAAGGTGCCATCCGGAACCTTCAAATCAATTTTTAACAGGTATTAAGAATCTTTATAAGGTACGAGAAGGTGGTTATTCCCGGTGTAACTAACGAATAAGGCTAGGCCACTGGAAGGCAGGATTTTCCTTTTACTAAATATTAACACTTTTTATTCCAGTCAAAATAAATGTAATTTTAGTTTCATCTATCCACAAAACATTCTTCTAATAGCCTTCAGGCTCATTCAGATAGTATTTGGTGAACTGCACATGGGCATCTTTCAAATACTTTTTAAAGTACTACTGGCTTTCCCCTTGCAACTCTGCCATGCAAACCATTGTTATTCAGTGTTCTCCTGAGGATGGGCTCACGAATACTGAGATTCACCTATGAAAGATTGGCCTTTAATTTCTTATTAACATCACCGTGGGGTTCTTTGATCTTATTGTGGTCTTGGTTGGCCAACCTCTCATGTGGAAAATGACAATGTTATACAAATGGAGGCAATTCAACACCATCTGCCTGACAGTAGACTGGTGAAGTTCAAATTCTTTGAAAATAATATGAAAACCACTTCCAGCCTAGTGAGCATCAATAACTGTTTTCAGAGGTCCTCAGAAATCTCCTTTGTGTGAGCCATGAAACAATGACACATCTGTTGAGAAGATCAGACTTTGATAACTGTGCTTCTTAAATAAGGCAGGATTTCTCACACTCAGACTTGATTGTCACTTCACTGATTAAAATAAAAAGATACGGTAAAGGAGTGCTTTCAGATTTTACTCTGCTAGTTATTGCTGATTTAAGAAGGAGGCTCATCTCCGAGCCAGCACTACCAGAGAACATTTCCGTGATCCATGTGGCCAGCATTAAGTCACAGACCATGGTTACCTTCCCAGCGAAGTGGTACCTATTTATCTATTTGCATTTGCCTGCATTTGAACTGCTAGGTTGGCAGGAGCTGGGGTGAGGACAGGAGCTCATCCTGTCACATGGTGTTTGGATCTCGAACCTGGGCTGTAGCTTTTCCAGCCAACAAGCCCAGAATCTTAACTACTGAGCCACCGTACTGTTCCCCATTAACTGAAATATCAACTCCAATTTATCCTTCAAATGAGCAGATAATTTTAGAGATTCATATATTTTTGCCAAATATAAATATGTGGCTTTAGATTATTTTCCCTGATTAATAAATTAACTGATACACTTTTTTGACTCAATGTTTAATAGGGTTGTCTTTATCTAATTTTAGGACTTGTATGGAAAATGGAACTTATTTTAGATTGTATCTATGCAGAAATATTGAACATTCAAAAGGCATAAACTGTTAAAAAGCACTTTCAAACATGAAATAAAAGTGGCTGAGAGGTCTTTTTTCTATCCCAACTTACATTTTCCATTCCACCCCCCTCTACTGTTTCTACTTCTCTGAAGTTCAGGCTCTAAACTTCTTGGAACAGGGATCTATCCTATTAATACTTTGTAGTAGATGTGATTCCCAATCATGTTAAGACTTATAAAGCTTCTGAACTGTTCCTGGAAAATAATGCCCCAGGTATCAGTAGCACATACAAATGCAGATCAATTTCATTTGCTGAAGGATACATTCTCACTAGTGCAAACAAGTTTAGCACCAGGAAATGCTTTTCTGTAACTCCCATTATTCATGCCCAAATGAGCTTTCTATCTCAACAGGGATATGGTATTTGTTGCACTGCTGTTGAAAAGTTAACAGCAGGTTCTTATAACTGAAGCGTTTAAGGTTGCTAAGCACTCTGCTTCTGAAGCAGCAGCCAGTCTTACCTGCTACCTCGCCGTTGTGGTGGCAAACTTGTGCTCCACAGCCACCTGGCTCGCTCCATTTCTTCACACTTAGCATGGAGAGCAGCAAAGGCTGCATCAGACATATCTTCTATCTGAAAAAGCCATGAAAGAAAGTTAGGATTGGAGTAGGACTGAAGCTTTGCAAAACGTATCCTACTGAAGTACTCCATAAAGGGGACAGACAGCTCTCCAAGAATAGTGGGGTGTTTTTTTTCATCACAGGCCTACCTTATCCACGTCCACTTAAAATAAGTAACTGAAAGACTCTATCCAGTTACCCACCTCTACATTTAAGAAATTCGAAAGACATGATTTATCCAGCCATAAAGCAAACTTTATTTTCTTTTCTAAGGAATTAATGAAATACAGGGCAAAAAGACTCCTAGCCATATCCTGTGTCTGCTGACAGTCCTTCACATATGACCACTATCAAGCCCACAATTTGGGTAGTAAGTCATTTCAGTCATTAAGTGAGACACCCCTGTGACTGCCTTGCTCAACAACCACAATCACAGTTTCCCCCATTACAGTTGTTAAGCCACATGTAGAGGTGCTTCAGGGATGAGGAGGCCCTGGGAGGGCCAGTGCCCACTGGTGCATGGAAATCTGCTATCAGCTGGGAAGCCTCTGTCAACAAGAACTGCGGACATAAAGGTCTGCCCCCTCTTCCCCTTACTATTCATGGGTCTACTTATCTTTTCAATTCATGAAGCTGCTGACAAGCCTGCCCAGACAACAGAGGTACAGCTACTACAGGAAGCAATCTAATGCAATGATTCAGAAGAGCTTTGGAACTTTGCAAGATATTCACCAACCCTAGCAATGATTTGAGGCTATTTCTATCTTTGGAAACATCACGCTGGCTAGTTTTTTTTTTTTTTTTTTTGCAGTAACTATACCTCACTTTGATTAGGAATGTGTGTCAGTAGCTGCATTGAAAGGGAAGGTAAGCAGTTAGCTAGGGAGAAGGCCCAAGCCTTCTGGGTGTGGTAAAACAGGAGGAAAGCTGATGAACAGGTGGGCCTAATAAGGAAATGCCTCCTGGTCTCTGATGAAGGGCTCCTATGATTATTAAGGACAGATGTGCTGCCAAACATCCCAATTTGTATTCAGACTGCAGGGATGCTGTAACAGTGGAAACTCTGGGAGGGGGTGACATGTCCTTTCATTTAGCACCATCATAAATTTGAACAGTTGCTGAACAAACAATCATTAGGTCTAAGATTATCAATATTACACAGATGAACCTGCAATCCTGCTTTTACCTGGCATTGGTTACAACTACAAAACAATTTTCAGGGCTGTGTAATCCTTTGAATCCAACCCAAAAGGAATGTTTTGCAGCATGAAGAGACCTGTGTCTACAACTTCCTCCAAGCAATTTTATGATCGTAGAAAAAGACTACTGTTTTAAAGAATTGGAAACAGGAACCACTTTTGTGCTCCTATATACTCTGAAGCACGTTTTTGGAATTTTGAAGTCTTGAAAGGAAATGTTTCAATGTATATCCACTATGAATAAGCATATCAAGTTTCTTCTACAAATATATGCTTTTGAAGTAGGATAGGGTAACCAAATTCAGATTTCAGACTTCAATTCTCTAGTAGCAGAAGAGAATGCTGAACATTCAATCTAGCTAAAATTAAACACCTAAGAGAACTCAAGGAGAAGGTATTTTATACATTTCTGGTTCAAACATATTTCCATGCAACTAGAGCAGACTTCTCCAACCTGGCATCATCATTCTATATGGATTTTTAACCCCCACGTATCTCAGTGATAGCCAATATGGTTGAGAATCAGTATAATTTCCTGTGGAAGATTCAATTTCTTAAGATGTGGATAAAACTAGTATCTGATGGTATATTCGTACGAACCATCTAAGAAAAATGACAAAATCTAATGCATAGACTATTTTGGCATAGTTGTCATCAAATTTAGCCACCTTTTTCTAAGGAAAAACTATCATTGTTTTGAGAGTGGATACTTCAGTTATAGTCTGAATTCCAATTTTTTTTTCTTCCATTGAATCGTGTCTGATTTTAGGACACTGCTTGGGCAAGTCCTTGCAATTTTCTTGACAAGGTTTTTGAAAAGTGATTTGCCACTGTCTCCTTCCTAGGACTGAGAGAAAAAGTAATTGACCCAAGAGCATCCAGCTGGTTTCATACCCGGAGCAGAATTAGAACTCATGGTATTCTAGTTTATAGCATGATGCCTTAACCCAGGGGTTCCCTATTACTGGTCCATGGCCTATTCAAAACCAAGGCCATGCAAGTGATGGGCAAGTGTGTGCGAAGCTCCACTCAAGTGGCAGGCATGCATGCACGCACATATGAAGCATGCTTATCTACATTTTTCTAATTGCCAAATATCTTCACATTGGCCACACAGGTACAGCCAAAACACAGATGTGGCCTGGAGGCCATAAAATGCCTGAGTCTTCTCTAAGTAATTTTGGAAACAGGATTTCTTCAACAGAGAAGACCCATTAAAATTATGTTGTAGCGCAAGAAGGACAACTGGATAAGCTTCCTGGGATCAAGGCACACTACAAACTCTTCAGTGGAAGAGAACAGAAACTTCACATGAAAAGGGGTCTGACTACTTTCATGCCATCTTGATCTAGAGAAGAACTTTCCACAGAATCAGAAGAGCAGATCACAACACAACTCTTAGGAATAGCCTTCCTCATAGGATTTCTATGTGCTGGAATGTGGAGGGTCTTTGCTCTCTAATCTAATAAGCAGGAATCTCCAATGGGCAATGCTAACCTAGCCTTAAAGATATTAAGTTCCAAAACCTGGGTCTGTCAAGCCTTCTCATTAGCTATCTAGACTCAGCTTAGTAGCAGGCTGAAAAATCCTTCCAGGGGTAATTGATGTAGCAACTTCATAAGTTTGCTCATTAACTGGAGTAGAAAAATTGCCTGTGACAAGAGGATGGGTAAGGAAAATAAGAAAAACAGATCTCTTCGTTGCTTAGCACAAGTAAGGAATCATTGATACATAGTGATCTCAGCTTGTTTGGGTTTGTATAAACAAAGAAATATCCCTTAATGTCAGTGACCCATCAGCCTGGAGAATATAAAGATGCTGCTGAGCTCTAAATAAAGAAGATTCCCCATTTCAAGTGTGAGGCTGCCTCCCATCTTGAGATAGTTACTATGAGCTGGTTAGGTGTTGCCTAGGAACCTACTAATACCTATAAAATAGGATGTAGCATAGAATGAGATTTTCATTTAATAGCATGGTGAGATGTAACATTAATTAGACAGCTCTTTTATTGTTAATGCACGACAAGCAATAGCTTGTTGCCTTTTCATTTGAAGGTTACGCCTCTCTCTCAACTCTAGCCTTAGTGGAGAGACAGCTATCATAGGCAAATACAGCATTATGCTGAAGCCACAATCCTACTTTTGCCAACATATAGTATGCCCGGCCTCTTCCAATAGTACTTTTCAAGAACACAACCACACTTTCCCCAAATGTTACAAATATTAAATATTTGTAAATATTATAAAATCCCAGGGCCTATCTGGGCCTTGAATGCTGCCTCAGATATTGGGAACACATCATTCATGTGTCCTTTCTAAGAAAGGGGGGGGGGGGGGGGCGGCACTATTATATACAATAGTGGCAAGTTTTATTATCTCCAAATAGCTTGCCAGATTCTACAGAAATGGTTATCACTGTATGAATCTTTTTGGTGCAATATGTTTAAGGATAATTTTTTGCTACATTCTTCATAACTGGAAAAATCCCTGCTCTGAGAGTTGCACTGGTTGTCAATGAGCTTCCAAACACAATTCAAGGCACTGGTTTTTATCTACTCCTGGTAACTGGCACAGTTAAGCAATGTGGTCATTAGGCAAAAACATCAGATAATTTCATCACCTTCCCTCCACAAGTCAAGTCAAGTAGGCTTTATTGTCATTTCAACAATATACAGTACCACACTGAAAACAAAACAACAGTTCCCCAGGATCAAGGTGCTACATCAGACAACATAGATTAAACAAACAAACAAAAACAGGGCACACTGTTGTTCACTGAATCCCACCACTGTCAGGCACTCCTCAACAGCAGCAATAGGACTTAACTAGAGTCCCAGGGACTTCAACTACCTGCCTTCACCCCCAGCTCTCAACATCAGCCACAGCAATCAGTGACTGCCTCAAGTTTTATGCCATATCCAGCCACCCAAACGCCACAGCACAAAGTCCCTGCCAAACTGCATCCCACAGAACCTGCTGCCAAGCCCAGATGACCTTATTACTCCTCTTCCTCCTGCTGCAGAGGTGGCTGCATCTGACCAGGATCTATGTGAGGCAGCTATTGGTTATTCCAGCCCTTTTCCCCCAAAGCACTGTTCTCCTCGTAGAGGTGGCCCTCAACTTATGACAAAATTTCTGTTGTTAAATGAGACACTTGTTAAATGAGCTTTGCTCCATTTGATGATCTTTTGTGCCACAGGTGTTAAATTAATCACTGTAGTTCTTAAGTTACTAACATGGTTGTTAAGCAATTCTGGCTTCCCCATAGACTTTGCTTGTCAGAAGATTCCAAAAGGTGATCACATGATCCTGGGACATGGCAGCCCTCATAAATATGAACTAGTTGCCAAGCATATGAATTTTGATCACGTGACCATGGCAATTCTGCAACAAGTGTGTGAAAAACGGTTGTAAGTTGCTTTTTTTTTTTTACTGCTGTTGGAACTTTAAATGGTCACTAAATGAACTGTAGTAAGTTGAAGACTGCCAGTAATGCACTCTGCTTTGCAATGCTTGGAAAATCTTCATAAAGCTTCAGAGGCCTTCTGAAGGATTGTGAGAATGGGGCATACTAATTGGAGAACGGTACAAGTGGTCTCAGCAAAAAGGACTGGAACGGCCAATAGCAGCCTGACACGGGGAAAGGCTGGGTGCCTTTGGTTAGTAATGGAAGATAGCTAAGGTCAACTAGGCGCGGTAGGACCTGCAGAGAGGTTTGAGGCAACAGTAGTCCTGGGACTAAAATAGCCTGGGGGCAATTGGTTGAAACTGCTGGACCCCAGGCCTCTATTTTATCCCCTGTACTCCTGTGAGGAATGCCAGGATGCTCAAAGGGCAGAGATTTTGAATTGGGATGGGAGGATAGGCAGAGGGGAGTTGAAGGCTCCCTGCAGTCAGTGTAGCCAAGCACCCAAATTTTGACCATATAACTAAGGGGTCACTGCAACAGTCATAACGTCAGAAATCATGTGTAAATCCAGTGCCACTTCAAACAGTTGTTGAATAAATAGTCCTAACTCAAGGACTATTAGTAAAGCTCTTTATTGACACACGGCTAGTTTATTTGAAGGACTGCCTCTCTTCCACGATATCTGCACATCCAGTAACATCAAGTAGAACTGATATGCTATGGATTCCATAAAATGCTATCCAGAAGAACCCAGGAGACATGACTTCTCTGTTAAGGTACCTGTCTAGCATAGCACCCCACTGGAAGTCCCTGCTCTAGAAAGTTTTAAAAACTGAGATCTTTACCCAGGCTCTGGAAAAAGGTGATTATTGTCCCCAATCAAATAGTTGTGAAACATTTATGATGTGACTGGACATATATCTCTTTTTGCTTACTTTTTTAAAAATATAGTGTTAAGCCTCCCAGAGGAAATTGAGTAGCCTTTAGTCAATCAGATAAATTACAAATTTTCACAAGACAGTCTCCCTCAGCCTGAGCTTGGACCTTTGAAGGATATCTAGGCACAATTAGTAATACTGGCTGGGAATGGCAGTTCAACAGTTAGTGGGTGCTAGGATGGGGAGGTCTATGCCCAGAGAATTGCCTTGGTTGGTAGTCCAATTTTAGTTTCAGTACTCACTGTGAATTGTAATTCTATTTTTCCCTCCAAAAATGCTCTGTGGGTAAACACTTCTATTTGTTTTTATCAGCCATTCAAGATAACCAAGAAATGGCTCTGGACTGCTTCAAAAAGAATTCTTCCTTGGAAAAAGTCAACATGTATTGGATCATATGGTCATTTTAGAAAGGAAAGAAAGCCACCTATGTGCCAGGTTTTGCCATTTTTTTCAAAATATATTTGGAAGTCAACATTATGCCAATATAATGGTCAGAATCCCATGCATGGAAATTAATCACAGACAACCAAGGAAAGCCGTTAACAATTACCTCTTCACTATCTTCATCTGGATTCATCTTCAGAGTAGCAACATCCACCACACGCCAGCTTCAACAAATGGGTAAAAAAAAAGAGTCAGTAGGGAAAATACATTCACTGCCACCTGGATACAACAGCAAAGGGAATTTTGCATTTGGCTTTTCCTCCATGGAGCTCATGGAGCGATTTTCATTGACCGATCAAAGCAACTCAAGAACTCAACTTAAACTAAAGATTGAGCTTAATCCTTTCTTGGGAAAGTCAGAGCCATTTACGATGGCATTTCAGACTATCTGCCCCTTTTAAATCTCAGTACCACAAAAATTGCCTTTGATTTTCAAGCACACCTTTCTCTTTCCCCTCTCCACGTAAAGCAAATAAACTTCAAACATGTTTTTTAGAGATTTTACAAATGTTCTTAGCAGTCATATCTCAATCTGCCCCTTTAACATGCAGTGGCATAATTTCGAATCAGACATACCAGCTCACACCAACTCATGCCTCCAGGTCTCTGTATGTACTATGCTGCAATTCCAATCACCCTTTGCAAAATTTCTTGTGAGATTTGCCATTGAAAAAAATAACTTTATTTGGAGAGTGTGTGAGCATTACTGAGGGAAAATATCTGTTGATTCCTATGTAACATATTCTATTAATTGCAATAATAACAATAAGCATATGTTGCTTTTTTCAAGGATCAACTGAAAGTCTGGTGGAGTGCATGGGTGAGGATGATGAAACAGAACCAAGGGACAGAGATAGATAGCTATTCATCTCCACTATGTAATGTTATAGAGCCACTAAAAGATACTGTTGCCATGACAGCATGAAAAAAACCACACAAAGAAGAAGGGGTGGGAAATATTTCACATTCGCTTTTCCATAATTATCACACCCTTGCTCTAATTCAACTGATATTTTTCCCTCTTTAAATTTCTAGCCAAGCAGAAGAGATCATTTTGGTCACTGACACATTAATGATCTTTTAAATTAAAAGCATGATGAGCTGTGGCTCTTCCTAGAAAAGTACAGAATCATAGCCCTGCAATCACATAACCATGATTTATAATGCTTTTGCTGGAAACAGGTTACTGCTGGTTTCTGGGGGTGGGGTGGGGGTGGGGACACTGCTGATAGCAAAAAAGGGATTCATTCTGCTTAATGACTATGGTGAACACTTTATGACAACTGCCCAAAAAAAGGGGGAAAAAATTGGGTCTGGTCATGTGACCCATTTTACAACTGTCATAACTCAAAGCCAAAATTGTGGGTTCAATTTCACTCATAAGTTGAGTAACATCAAGGCCACAGCTAAGACCCAGCATTTCTCATTTCCATCTCTAATACTCTTAAAATCTGTAATAAATAAAAGTATTTTAGATCAAGCTACTAGATCTCATGAAACTTCACTCTCAATAGAAATATGGCTTCTGTGATGGAAAAACAAAATTTTGTAAGGAGGACAGTTTAAGGAACATACTAACTACATTTCCCTTTCCTGGGAAATCCCTGACCCTCCCAAATTTGATTAGACACCTGTTCTGGAATGTATTTAGTAAAATGTTTAACCTGATCTTAAGAGAGTTGCTCTACTTCTAGACTGCTGGGAGAAATGGTAGTCTTCTAGACACTATTTAACCTGTTTCAAGTATTTTTTACCACCAGGTATGCTAGCAGCTGAAAAATATAGATCAGCAATATCTTGGGGCACAGAGGTTCACTTATACATGAATTCTTCTTTGTTTTCTGTAGTCTAAAAACCATTGGTGCCCTATAAACTTCATTCAGATGTTCTGTGGAATGGAAAAAGCAAGATCCTAATTGTTTGTTCTTTTAATGTGGTGGAATATTTATCAAGTAGTTCCTAGTAATTTTGTACAGAGGGAAGATTGAAAAAAATAAGATACTATACCATTCAGATAGTTTAGATGAACAGGAAGATTGTGGAAGTTTAAGATGCTAAGTAACCCTTCAAACTTACCTTGGTGTAAGAATTTCTTTGTACTGAAGTTTTTCTACCCTGGTTGTGGCAGCAACAGACATTGGTATGACAATGTTGTTAATGTCAAAAGAGCTTTCCCCTCTTCTCCTCCGTGGTGGTTGCTGCAAAACAATGCAGAAAACAACAGTGAAAATGAGGCAGGGATGTGAATTTCCCTTATAACAGAAAGAAAGGACAAATATTCTAGTGATTAAAATACAATGGATGTGGATTTATTTAAATTCTAATTTTCTTAAATATTCCCGGGAACCAACTACTAATACGTAGACATCTACTATTAATACATACAAAACATAGATATCCTGATGTAAATTCCAAGTTAAGCAATCTTGTAACTAA
This sequence comes from Myanophis thanlyinensis, assembly GCA_017656035.1. NCBI lineage: Eukaryota > Metazoa > Chordata > Lepidosauria > Squamata > Homalopsidae > Myanophis > Myanophis thanlyinensis. Next base: position 24,125 of record JAEANM010001968.1, read on the forward strand.
AACTAAAGCAAAGCTACACTACCTATTGTATAGTGCAACTAGTTTTAAAAAACATATTCATTCATTTGAAAACAGCCAATTTTCCTAAAAATTGCTAAAATGTGCAGTATGTTGCTAGTTCTAGCATTCATAGATACTCTGCATATGTGGCTGCTGATTTTTGCCTTAGATTCTACCAAGTTCTTCATGAACATAGGATTTCTTGACAATACCATCTCTGGCTATCTCAGATCCTATTTTAAGGAGATTCTCAAGCCTCTGGCTCTGTTGACATAGCAATTTATACCAAATTATGATACCCATTTAAGACAGATATTCATTTCTTAATTTTTATTGCAACTTTCATAATCAAGCTATCTTCTTTACTGCTTAAAATACTTAATGCAGAATATACTTAGAACTTTTTTTTAGTGTCAACAAGCTTAGAAGAAATATTGTAACTTACTAAGAGGCATTTAGAAAAAATATAGCTTACTTGGGGAAATTTGAAACTAACCTTATTACATTTCAAACTTTTAAAATGGTGGTCAACTTGGGAAACCTTGAAGTAGAGGAAACCAGACATGAAATATACCACAAACAATACTACCAATAAATGTTTATAAAAACTGCTTATAATTTACCATTGTATCAGTGTCCTCCTTTCCCCCCAGTATGAATAAAGAGGATAAAAACCAAGCACATGCATCTACTGCTGTTAAAACTGCACTTTAATCACAAGTTGAGACAAACAATTAGTCAAGAGCACTGTTATAGGGAGACAAAAGAGACTGAATAGCCTCACTTCAGCTATTAATGTTGGAAAATAGGATTGTTACACACTGTATAAATCTTGCCACTGATTGGCTAGCACAAGGCCCCTCTCCTGCATAAATGGACCTAGTATTATTTAGGTACCTGAGATGTTCAATGAAGTATGAACCAAAGGAGCTACTCCGGGCAGAGATACAAATTTCGTGATCCAATTCTTGTTTGCATACAGAGATAACGATACGGACAGCAAAGTTACGTGTGTGAGATTCCGTGTGTAAGTATCATAGTAACGCAAGCCAAAAAACAAATGGAAGGAAAGACCCTCTAATTTGCCTCTGTCTGAATTAGTGACCTTAAAAGTTATTCATCAACACATTCAGATATTTATATCCTAGACCAGCTTTTCCCAAATTGGTCCTGTGTTGGGTCTGTAGCAGAAGTAGTCAAGGATGATATTCCCCCCCCCCCCCCCACTATTCATCATTCTGGATGGGATTATATTTTCAGTAAAAGAGGATGACGTAACATTTGGAAGGTCTCCTTGACACCTTCTCACTATCCCTGATTTTCAGGTGGCATGAGTGGTAAGGAATAAGGTCAGGCAATCACATCTGATGTATCTGAGCTGGCTAGATGCAGCAATAATGAACTAGTTCTTGGTTATACGGCAATGTCTTCTATGCAGTTTTACTCTTGAGGAGTGTATGGAGGCTTCAACTGGTATAAAATGCAAAAATTAGGTTGCTAACTGGTAGATAATATCAGAACATACTTTGCTCATTTTGAAAAACGCAACCCATTGTTACTATCGTACAGACACATTTTTAGGTATTGGTTTTCATCTTTAAAATCCTGAATGGCTTAAGACCTCGCTATCTGATGGGCCAGTTGGTTAAATCATAAATCAGTAGAAGAGGCTCTTTTATAGATACAGTGGTACCTCTAGATAAGAATGCTTCATGTTAAGAAAAATCCAAGATACAAAGGGTCTCTCGAAAACTA
>JAEANM010001969.1:0-25878 GCA_017656035.1 Myanophis thanlyinensis
CAGCTTTTGCTGGCTGAGGGATTCTGGGAGTTGAAGTCCACAAGTCACATAATTGCCAAGTTTGAAGACCCCTGATAGATGAACAGATCTAATATATACACACATATATATATTACCTGTCCACATCCAGGGGCAGTACATAGAAAGGGTTTGTCATCACTCATATTCTACAGGTTCTTGTGTTACCTACATTAAAATAGCAAACATAATTAGTTAAGATTATGTCAATAATTTCTTGTATCGATTTACATGACAAAGGCTCAAATAAAAAAAAATATTTCAATACACTTATTTCAAGCATATTTCTAAAATAACATAATAAAAAAACCCAAATAATTGGGGCATTAGTCAAAGCGAAATTGAAACTTAAACATGCAATTATCAGTCAAGCTTGAAAACATTTTTATGAAGTACAGAAACTAGGCTTTATTAGTTAAACAGGACATAAATGTGTCAATATGTCTCCCTTTGCTAGATTCTACACCTAGGTAGGTAGTTTTTGACTTATAACAGTTCGTTCAGTGACTGTTTAGTTATGATACTGAAAAAAATGACTTATGACCATATTTCATACGTACCAGTGCAACATTCCCATGGTCATGTGATCAAATTCATATGCTTGGCAACTGACTTATATTTATGATGGTTGCAATGTCCCAGGGTCATGTGATGCCCTTTTGCAACCTTCTGATAAGTAAAGTCAATAGGGAAGCCAGATTCATTTAACAACTGTCTTACTAACTTATCAAGTGCAATGATTCACTTAACGACTTGGGTAAAAAAGATTGTAAAATGGGGCACAATTAACAAATGTCTTGCTTAGTAACAAAAATTTTTGGGCTCAATTGTGATCGTAAGTCGAGGACTATCTGTATGCCAAAAGGGTAAGGTGAACAATGTACTGAGTGCGAAAGATCTCTTATGCTAGAGATGCTTTATTCTATTTCTGGTTTTGGATGAGTTGCTTTTTCCCATTTAGTTTATAATCTGGGAGTCCCTGAAGAACAGGTGCTACTTGTACTAGAAGAGTCTTTCACAGCTTCATTTTGTACACCAATTAACAGTATGGCTTTTCATGGGTAAGAAAATCTGGCTCAAATCACTCATATCTTGATAACCTATCTGTGGGATTGTAGGCATGTGAATGACTTGGAAAGTTACTGAGAAACTTCGGATGGTCCACAACGCAGCAGCCTGCATGTATCAGCAGCTTGAGTTTATGGGTACTAGTCTATCCGCACATGTAACACTGCTATTTATCCAGTTCATGGGATATCAGTTTGCTTCAGAGGCAATTCAAGGTGCAGCTTGTCATCTTTAAATTTTGTATATGAGCCAGAACCTGAGTATCTTTGTAATATCCTACTTAAAGTAGTTCCTTTTAGTTCATTACAATATTGAACAGTTGGTTCCTTTTGGAACACTACTGCTAGGAAATATAATCTATCCTCCCTGCTCTAGAACCCGGAGGTCAGATTTGGCTTGAATTTCTTGGCCTTTCAAAAAATGACCCAGAATTGGCCTTGACAACAATCTCTGGGACCTGAGGAGTTTCCTGAAGAGTAATTGTTTACATTTGTTCCATGGTGCTTAAGAGTATATGATTGTGCTAATTTTCTGTTATTTGTATTTTTACTTCCATTGCTATGCTCAGGTTGTAAGGTGCTCAGATTCACTGACAGAAGCAAGGTAAATATATAAACAAAGAGATTACTAAGTGGTGACTAAGAGTAGTGGAACCTAATTGCTATGGAAGGTTATAGCTTAATGGAAACAAAAACTGAGAGTGGATTAGATACCATTAATTCAGAGGTTCTTAAACTTAATGAGGAATGTATAAAATATCAGAAAATGTGTTAGTCGAATCTTTAATTAGATCAGATGGGTCTTGAATAATTTTTACTCTACTAAAACAGGTTTATTATAATTAAGCCTGATAATCAGTAGACTAAATTTATATCTTAATGAATACAAATGGGACACTTTTTAAATAAGTTTAAATTTTAAAATGTTCTAACCAATTTTAGATTCTAATAGATTCCAATGAGAAGTGTTTAGATTCAGTGAAGTGAATCTCTCTTTAATTTCCGGTATGTACGTTTATTTCCATTTATGAAAGATTATTCTTTTTACTCTGACTTGGTGGAATCAATTCTTTTCATGAAATGTTAACTTCCATATTTTAGGAATATAGTTCAACATCATATTTATATCTTTAGCTGTTGTTTTTCTTTCCAAAATTAAACCATGTCATGATTTGAAACCCAACCAAAGCTCTAGATGGACAAGACTAAGTTCTTATAACTGATATTATGATTCCAATTAAGCTAAGTAGCCAAACTGAACTAAATTGATGTTTTTGATGGCAATTCCACATAAAACATGATGCAGAAATCCAGATATGGGTAATTCAAAGTGGCCTTCTATATAGGTAGCACTTGTATTTAAGTTGCTGCACACACACAATGTGAACAGTATCAGAGAATAATACAGGTAGCCCTTGACCTACAAATTAATTCAGCCCAAAATTACAGCTGTAAATTGTCCTGGTTGGTAAGTGGTTCAGTGTATGACTGCACCTGGTTTTATGATTTTTGTGGTAGTCATTAAACAAATATCACAGTTGATTAGAAAATCCATTTTCTGCAACGGGTTTTTTTGCTGGAAGTGAGAAGTTTCCAGGAAAAATAATAATAGAAAAACATTTTCATGATTGTGGGACTGCAAATGGCTCTAAATGCAGGTTGAGTACCCAAAATTCAATCATGTAATCATAGTGGGGATGGGGTGGGACATTAGATGTTGGAATTTTGAATCCAGGATGTAAATAGCCCTAGAGGCCAGTTGTAAATTGAGGATTACCCACAATTTCCATCAAAATTGCACTCCAGTTCACCAAACATTATTGCCCAGGTGGACATTATACACAAGGAAGAAAAATCTGGACCCTAGTATTCCAAGATAGTATGATCTCATCAGTGTATGAATTTGACCTTCCCAACATGCTACCGTTATAAGCCCTTTAAAAATAAAAGTATGGGACAATCTAATTTCATTATTGGAACACTGACCACAAATGACAATATTGAAAAGTGCCAGAGTTTATGAACCAACCATAATTGGTTTCATGCCTTGTGAACTAGTGAGCATACCTCAACTCTCAATTTATTAAGAAAAAATCTAATGCCATCTAGAAATGGTTGAAAAGCTTTATGAGCTTTCATCCAGACAATTACTATTTTCATGCAATCAGTGCTATCATTAAGCTGCCAAAAAATCAAGAACCCATTAAGTCACAATTTCCTTTTCCCCCACAACCATCCATCAGGGTAGCTAAGAAAACTTTTGGCTTGAAGAAAAGTCAGCATCAGAAATGAAGATCACAACTTCCACATAAATTTAGTTGTTTTCTGCTTCCATTATAAATAGAATAAGTGCACAAGGGAAAAGAATCCCATGTTACTACTTGTTCCATCAAATCAATACATATTTGGATTCAGACACAAAATCCTAAAAAGTATTTTTTATGAACCACTGCTTCCTCAGCAAGAGATTAGGTGGTGTTTTTTTAAAAGCTATGTTTGCTAATGAAAACATATATCTTGCTCTTTTTATTGGAACAAATTATATCTCAAGACAAGGCATATAATAATTTAAGACATCTCAAGATTCTTCTTTTTGGTCCAATACAATATACAATACAGTATACAATAAAGTATTGTTACCCATTGGTGCAATAAATGCAACAAACAACTGAATGATCACATTCATTAGGCTTCTAGGCCTCTAAAACAATCATGACAGGTAGCACTATTCTTGCCAATTGTTTGAAAGGCTTCTTTTCCAAATTGGACAATTTGGAAAAGGAGCCTTCCAAATGATGATGAGAATGACTCGTTTGTAGAACATTACAAGGCAGCCTCTGTAAGAAGGCCACACCTTGCATTGGCTGAACATGTTTGTCAGCAGCTGCAGAAAAAGGCAAAGGTAAGTGGAGAAATATATGAGTACTGATGGGCTCTGTAACTGGCAGAAGCCTCCTAGGCATGGAGGGGTGGAGAGTAGGCCTGGACCTCCAGAGCCATGGCAGCATTGTGCACACTGGTGAGCCAAAGGGCAGCTGAGATTGGGGTATAGGTGCAATTACAGCAGCCTGAAGTGGGTCATAAGGATGAACTGATTGCCATGTATCCAAATTTTCATTATGTGACTGTGGGGGCTTTGCACATCTATAATTTTGACTACAGGTCACAAGTCCCGTCATTCAGAACCATTATAATTTCAAATCATTGCTATCACATCCTAATTCAAATCTTGGCATTTTATGGTGCCTGAGCTACATTCGGCCCTTTGGCTTTTTCTATCCAGCCTGTGTAAAGTCAATTGGAAATTAGAAATCAAATGTAAATAAGATGTAATATGTATTTTTACCAGTAAGCAACTAATTAAAACCATGTAATTTACTGCTCTTTATAAAGTGGTAAAATGAATGTTGAGTGGAACTCAGTTCAACCTATTGATTCAGCCCTCTGCAACAGTTTGTTTCTCATGTGGCACCTTGGGAAAATTAATTGCATCCCCTGCCCTAATTGGTTCATTTGAGAAATGAATGTGAATAGAAACTTTTATTGTCACATGACAAATGACTTGGAGAATATATTATTATAACCATAGCCTGGAAACAAGTATTTCTGAGATGAGAAATATTTTATTTATTTTTTGAAGACATAGGTAAATGCATTAATATGTGCTTGTTTCAGGACTTTAGAATTCTTCCTTAGAACACATACATTTTCATTGTTTTTTGGGCAACAATTCCAACCTGCAAAACTAGATATTCAGCCAAATATATGGTATTTCATAAATAAGCAGATTTACAACGTAAGGACATTCAATTATAGAATTATTTAAACAAGGTATTGGTAAACATATACAGAGGGAAATATGTTAATTTTATGATATTTAATAGCCTATTTAGTAATCTATTTCCAAAGTTTTAATCCAAATTCCTATGACCATATATATCAATGGGATCTATAGGGACCCATTCAAAATTCTTTTAATAGAAAAATTGAACAGATCTGAACTAGAGGAATGTATTTCAGTATTTCAAAATTATGCGTACAGAGTAACATTTATAAACTTCTTTTTAAAGTAAATATTTTAAATTATAGGTAGTTCTCACTTAACCACAATTGAGACTTGCAACTCTACCATTAAGCAGCATGGTCATTAAGTGAGACATCACATGACCAAGACTTAGGAATTTTACAGCAGACTAATTCACTCTGTTTCTTGGAAGCTGGCTGCAACGTATAAAAGGGTGATCAAGTGACCATGGAACACTGCAAAGGTTGTAAGTGCAACAACTAATTGTAAAATTATTTTCAGCACTGTTGCAACTTCAAATGGTTGCTTGATGTACATAATGTCAAAAGAACACATCAAAATCTTTCTTCTTGGCAATCTTAGTTTACAAACATTCAGAAACTATTCAAGGTGGGCTTTAGAAATTATTTGAAATAAGATAAAAATTAGCTAACTTTTAAAAGAATAAAAAAAGTTTCCGGAGCTGCAATACATCTTGAGAGAAAAGTGTCACAATAGTAACTTAATAAAATACACATAGGTAGTCTGCCTTACTGACCACTCATTCAGCAACCATCTGAAGTTGCAACAGTCCTCAAAGTTGCAGCTATCACACTGCTCTCATGGTCATGTGATTGTGATTCAGGTGCTTGGCAACCACTCACATGACAGTTGCAGCATCCTGTGATCATGAGGTTGTCATTTGCAACCTTCCCTACCTGCAAACAAAATTAATGGGAAGATGGCAAAGATCACAAGTGGCCACGGTAACCGTGACTGACTGGATTGCTGTTGCTGAACAATACGGACATTGCAATTTATGATTCCCAGACCCAACTGCCATCACCCATGGACTGACTACCTGTAATCATTCTAAAATAGGGAATGAACAAGTAACGAGATAATGGAATACAGGTAGTCTTCATGCTTATGACTATTATAGCATCCTCACGGTCAAGTGATCAACATTCAGTATCTTAGCAACTGGCATGTATTTACAATAGTTGCAGCATCCCAGGGTCATGCAATTATCATTTTGCAACTTTCCCAACCAGCTTCTGACAAGCCAAAGGTAATGGGGGAAACTGGACTTGCTTAAGGATGCAATTAGCCTAAAAACTGCAGTAATTTGCCTAATAACTGGTACGGGGTAGTAAAATTGGGTGTGACTCACTTAATAACCACCTGCTCACAACTGTGGTCATAAATTGAGACTTATTTAGCCTATGCACTAAATATCTTGATTCAGTTCAGACTAAATTACAAGCTTAAAATTTGACATGACTGAGATAAATTTCATAAAGCATATATAAACATATTCTTTATAAATAAATAAGCAGACAGATTCTTCACATTCTACTATAGCTCCTCTATGAAGAGTAATTTTAAACAGGGAAATTAAACTTCAGCTCAAACATTACCTAACTAAAATTTAGGCTTCTTCCAGATGACCAAATTAAAAGTGCTATCCATCAGTATTTCAGACAGCAGAAAAGCATGTCACATAAATTGTGCTGCCTTGATTGCTGATTTTTATTCTCCTACTGTAACAAGGCCTTAGAATGGTGCTATGCAAACTTAGTTATTACAGGTCAAGTTTAAAAATGTGATTGGTAAACTCCTCCGGATTTGTTTCTTCTCCGACCCAGCATCAACTCCAAGCAGGAAAAAAATTCTTCTTACTGTGGAGAGGAAGACATCTAGACAGATTTACTGGATTTGTAGGACACTTGACTCCATCATGATTAAGATCTTAGTATGATAGATTTAACTACCTGTCAATTGTTCTAATAATAAATGGTAAGCACTTCCCCACAGAAATCAGATTGGTGGCTACTCTGGTTTCCAAAGGCAACCAAGGTGGAGTTGGTACAAACAGCCTTTAGAATCTTAAATTACTCGTTAGGCTGTCTGATGAAATAATTGTGGCAGGTTCAATCATTACTGAGCAAACTGATGCATTCTGCACCAGTTATACCTTCCTAATAATCTTCAAAGCTAAGCATACCAACACCCAAGTATTATCTGTGAATCCTCCAAAAGAAAAGTATTAAGAGGGAGGGGAATGGCTGCTTAAAATCCAGCAGCTGATTTAGCAGAGCATTTATAATACACCCAACAGTGACTGAGACAACAACCTATAGTTGGCAAAATACTTTTCACTTTCCCTGTTAAAACAAACCCTCTGTGCAGCATGGGATTACTGGTCTCTAAAATATATCCTAAATCTATGTTTGGAATACAAGATTAGCATTTGTGTTTTTTAAGTGCTAAAACTATGTAAAAAGGCCTGGGGTGTAAGATTTGAAAATGCATTTTGAAAAACAAAGATTTGGGCAGATTCACCTTTGCTGAAGGTCCAATATTTTCTACAGCCCAAATCAAAATATTCATTGATGGCAGTTCCTAAGAACCAATAAAATCTGGGCAGATTAAATTCCTAATTGTAATGGTAACCCAATGGTCAAGTGAAATGTGCCAGATCCTGTTAAACGTTTTCTCTCTTCTGCTGATATAATTGTAGTTAAGAACTGAAATGGCCAAGGACAGCTAACACTTGCTGCAGATATAGGGTGGAGGAGATCAGGTGAAGGCAATATCTGGAGGACAGTTATGTTTCATGTCACAATATAAATCCAATGAGAAAGTGTTGACTGGATAGACTATCTGTCCTACAAGGGATAATAGTGACACAATAAATATCAGCAGTCTCTTACACTTAACTCTCATGCAGTTTGAAGGAGGGGGGGGGGGAGGAAAATCTTTATTTTGTTCTCGATTTCATTTAACTTGCAGCTGTCTAGATCTTTCCTTGCAGGAAATGAGATGATTTCCTGAAGAAGATATGTGCCCATTGCTGTTCAAAAGAAAGACACTTGACCATCCAAAGCCATCGCTTTTTGGCCTTCTCCACAGGGACCGCAGAGAGGGAAGCAATATATATATATATAGGAAAAGGTTCGGGCCCTCCGTGACTCCAGTCTCCTCCAGGAAAAACGGGAGGAGACGGAGGCGTTCGGGCCAAGGCCAACCGGGAATGGCAGGGGAAGCCAGGCTGGCGTCCGGGGCGGCCAAAACCGGCAGCCGGGAGCAAGGGACGGGCCGAAGGGGGGGGGGGGAACCACGGAGCGGCGGCGCCATGTTATACTTCCCCAGGCTCCCTTCTCCTATCCTCAGTGTCCAGGGCCCGGCTCTTCTCCCTCAGCCTACCCAGGGCTAGGGCTACAGCCACACCCCGAGCCGTTATCCTAACCTACAACGTCAAGGCGAGGCACGGCCTTCCTCTCCGCCTCCATTAAAACAAAAGCAGACCGCCGCGCGCGCACACACAGAGCCAACTCACCCCTCACGACCGCCGGCCGAGCCGCACATTAAAGCCCGGGTTTTTTTTTTTTTCTCCCCCCCCTCCCACCCGGTTCTCGTCACATCTCGCGGGAACTCCGTGACATATCGGTTTCTCTCTTTCGCGTTGCCCTTCTTCCCCCCCCCCTCCCGCTCCGGGGAGGGTGGTTGGGTCAGGAGAAAACGGAGTCACGTGCCCGCGCGGAGACGGGCCGGGTGCAGCACAAACGGAACGGAAGAGGAGGTCCGCACAACCACAGGAGGGAGAGGCCGCGTGGTCGTGGGCTCCGAGAAGGCGGGGCCAGCGCCATTCCGCCGGTGCCTGGGTGGCCGGAAGCAGCCCCGTCCTTCCTTCCTGCGCTCCTCCTTTTCGCGCCTGCGCACAGAAGAGGAAGGTGTCCTTTCGAAAGGAGTCTGGGGAGTGGAAGAGAGGAAGTGCTGGTGGGGAGGGGCAGGGACTGTTGGTTTTCAAATGCACGGAGGAGCTGGAAGCAAAAACCACTGCGCGTTGATAAGTTTCAGCAGCCAGATGTCCTCGATTCCACAGGGTAGTCCTTCGTTGTAATATTGGTTTTGTATAGTGTTTCTTGGTTTTCCTCATTTTTTTTTGTAAAGCAGTTATAAACAATTTAAAATATTATGAACCTTTTAGATTCGCCCCTTTCAGGTTGACTCTTTTTTCCAACAAAACAGTCAGTGTATGTCTGTGTATGCATATATGTATACATATGTGTGTGTAAACCTACACACACACACACATTTATATATATACACTATGTATTTAGCATAAAATGCATTTCTCTGCACATGGGGATTCAACTGTATTATCCATTATTGCACAGGAAAGGGTATGTAAAGCCTGTAATTTCTTATTTACCTAAAGTGGAAAGCAACACAATTGTAACTTCCGAATAAATATGTACAGGTAATTGATTTATGATAATTGAACCCAAAATTTCTATGGCTAAATGAGACAGTAGATTTTGCCCTTTTGATATTTCTTGCCGCAGTTAAGAAAATAATTGTGGTTCAATTAGTAACATAGTTGCTAAGTGAATCTCACTTCCCCATTGACTGTCAGGTCGCAAAAGGTGACAGACGCCCAAACACTGCAATTATGAGTCAGTTGCTGAGCATTCAAATTTTGATCATATGGCTATGGGGATGCTACAATGATCGCAAAAATTGTCTTTTTTCAGTGATGTAACTTTGAACAGTCATTAAATGAACTTGCAAATCAAGGACTACCTTGTATATTTCTCTTTCTGATAGGAATTATGTTATGTTAGAAATCCAGCAGTTCCAGATTACAGGTAATTAACAGTGGTAATTGGAACAGTAATTGCCATTGTTAAATGACACAATCATAAAGCATGTCATCACATGACTAGATGGCAGACTGGCAATTGTTGCAGTCTTGGTTATCATTGAACAATTGTATTAAGCAAGGACTTTACATGGGTACAAATTCCATCTTCTTGCCAGCTTCCCCATTGATTTTGTTTGTGGGAAGGCAGCAAGGAACATTGGAAATTATAATTGTGACTGAGGATCCTACAATGGCTGGGACTCCCAAGGACCAGTGATAACACCCCCCCACCCCCACCCCCAGGTTCAGCACTGTCATACATTTGAACAGTCACTGAATGGACATAAGTCAAGGGAAATTTGAGGAAAGCTAAATTAATGCTTGTGATGTAACAAGTTTTAAAGTTGATGCTCATTTTATAGATTGTGCAAACCTTAATATTTGATGCAAACCTATGTTTAATTTTACCTAGCATCATCATAATCCTAGCTTTTTTTAAATTGTAAAATGAGTAACAGCTAAAAAGAATGCAGACCAAATTAGGCAACTGCATAAATCCCAGTCCAATTCCAGTTGTGGATTTTCAGTAATGTTCAAGCATTCTAACCCAGCATGTTACGCGAATCGAGAATCTACCACCATATATCAATATCTATGGAAATAAGATCAAAAAAGAGAAGCTGAAACCACAGGACATATAATTATAAAACTCACCTGGCAGCCATAACACATGTCTTTTAAACCATGATAAGCAATAGCACTCAACACTGCTCCTACCTGATGGAAGGGGCAGTTGCTGAACTGAAACCCAATCAATATCCTGCCAGGAAAAGGGCTTTGGATGACAAGATTGGAAAAAAATAAAATGGTTTTCATTCCCTAAAATAGTAGTCCTTCATGTTTGTATCTGTGTTGACTAATCCAACTTCAAGAAGCCATTTGAGCATGCACAAATGTAATCTGCATGCATGATCCTCCTGATTTTCCTATTTAAGATGTTTCACTTAACATATACTGTATGCAATTGGATTTGCTTGGCTATTCTCCAGTCTTGGCATTATATTGATACTTTATTTTGAATATTTTGATATTGATATTTTATTTATTGCAAGTATGCATCTGTCTGGCTTGTAAGTAATGTATGAACTGATATTTTTACTTCAGTACATTCTCCTTTAAATACCTCTCTGATTTTCTATTTCATTATTCAAGAGCCATGCTAAGATAAATCTACTAAATGTTGTATAAAAGACATGTTAGGTTACAACCTTTATTAAATATTTCAGGTAGACTCATTTATAATCTGAAAAGCAATTTCCATATGAATATTAATTCCCAGTGGTCCATTTTTGTATTTCTTTAAAGTGTCATACAGATTTAATTAATCCCCCCCCCCAAATGATGAGGAGTCTATTGGTGTTACCCAAACAGTCGACAGCCATTCATTAAAGGGCATTATTTCCAATTGTGGATATAATTTATGCCCATATAAGATAAAGCAAAGTCATAAACGCAATCTGAACAGATCACATTCACAATATTATTCCACTGAGCTTTAATACCAAATATCCAGGCATGAGCTCCCAAAAGATAAATGTCAACCTCTGGTCCCTCAATAGATTTTGAAAAAATCAAGTAATTAAAGAACAAACCATGGTAAGTTTAAACTTGTTACCATCTTTAATTAAGCTGCTTTGGAAGTAGCATACATTTCCATGATAAACATTTTCCAAGCTCACGTTCACAGAATCACATTGTAGTTCATTAGTGCCAAAACTGGAAACAAATCTCTTCACATGGCAAACAGAATTAAGAATGCAACCATGAGACAGAAGAGACCCATGGCTTCAGACAGGGCAAATCCCAGAATAGCATAGGAGAATAGCTGCTGTTTCAGAGATGGATTCCTAAACAGAAATACAAGATAAAAGTCACATTTCCACAAATAGTAGAAAGCAATTTTAATTTTACAGAGTAGACATCCTTTTAGGATAAATGCCCTTTCTGATCTTTAGAGACCTCGTAGGAAATCAAGAGTAATAAGATCAACAATGTATTTCAACACCTCTCCCACACATTGTTAGGGATGGCCACAAAAAGGATATTTCATTTAATTGTCATTTTGGGTTCCTAGAAAAGTAATGGAAGAAATAGCAATCTGTTCCTTGCCTATTAGCTGATAGTTGATCAGCTAAGTAGGGTATAACATGGGTGGGGTTCTGGCAGGCCAATGCGAGGATGATTGTGGAGTGATCACATAGCCCATGCTAATTAAACTTTGAAGCCATTTTAAAAAGATGCAGTTCTTTTAAGGAGGGGGTGACACATGCCACGTGCTAACCCACACAAATCTGTATAGCAATAATAGCCTAGGTATATAGCAATTATTACCTACAACATCAAAACTTTTTCCAGCCTTCAAGAGTCTTCTGAAATCATACATCTGGAAATTAGCGCCATTGGCAGCCCTAAGTGTAGTTTTTGATTGCTGCCCACTCTTGAAGGAGATAGCTCAGTTTCCAGTACAGCTGATTACCATTAAACTCACTCACATCTTAAACGTAGATATTATAGCCACCCTATTTCAAGACACATTAGTAAATGTGACATCTTGGCTCAACTGGACCTGATGACCCACTGCATTACATAGTTCAGGAAACTGGAAAACTTGGGAATTTCTTTAATGCTTATATTTCTGATTAAGAAACCAGTTTCTCAAAAGCTGCGTGTTATGATGGAAAGAATCCAAATCCTAGTTTAGTGAAATCAATAATTTTAAAGAGATTTTTTTCTATTCTTAAGTGTAAGAATCACACGCATAATGGCACCAATTTCATACTCTTCAGCTAGATAGGGATAGGCAACTTGATGCCTTCCAAAAACATCTCTGAATATTGGCACATTGGTTGAGATTGTGGAATTCAAATACTAAGAATAGACTTGTTTGACTATCCTAGTCCTGAAGACCTACTTTTTGGTATTATACTTTTCAGCAATGTATGTTTTAAAAGTTGGTTATCAACATGTGACTTCAAAAGCTCCCACGACTTGCTGAAAGGATGCCATTGATTCTGTAACTGGATGTGATGTTATATTGTAGGAAGGAGTGTGTATATTCCAGAAAAATAAGAGGAAACTCAAATATTTTGAATGTGAGAAAGAGAGCAAAGATAGCCCCTCGCTAATAGTTCAAAGTATGTTGTAGATGCAGATAGTAGAGTTCTCAGTTGGATAAGATTTATCTGTGTGAAACAATAATTAACTCAATTTGGCATAGTCACCATATGTAATTTGGTTTTTGGGTCCAACACAACTGCTTTTTCTCAAGCACCTGTTAATATCCTTGAGGCCCATAAATCTTATGGTGAAAAACTTATTTTTAGCTGGAAAGAAGATGGGTCCTATTTCTCCAGTTACTGAATATTACAGGTAGCTGTCACTTTCTGACTACTTGTTCAGTGACCAAAATTACCATGGTGCTAAAAAAGATGACTTGTAACTGGTCCTTAAAGTTGACAACATTCCTATGGTGATATGATCATGATTTGAGTTCTTAGTGCATTTACAATGATTGTAGTGCCTGCAGTCACATGATCACCATTTGATCTTCAGTTTGTTTCTGACATGCAAAGTCAAGGGGGAAGCCAGCAGGAAGTTCCAAGTAACATCATGGTAAATAATCTATGGTGATCTGCTTAACAATGGCAGTTGGAACTGATCTCACACATCTAGCATGGTCATATGACATTTCACTTTATGATGTGATGCTTAGTGTTGGAGATGCTAGTCCCAATTATGGTTAGTTAATAAGGGCTATCTGTATATCTCATTATCTCAAAATCCTCTGACTTGGGTTTTGCAGTTAATTTACTGCTTTATTTTCTAAATCAGAGCCATATCACAATAATTTTTAAATATGAAAAACTTTTGGTTGTCATTTAGATGTTATTCCTTCATATCTGTTTTTATGGAAAGGAAGAAACATATTTTAGTCAATATTGGATCTAAGTAAAAAGGGACAAAATCAGTATTAGAAAGCACATGGATGACAAATTAATAATATGGGAATTTCAGTCCTTAACTGAAAACTGAATTCTAACTTGCAACTTTCTATATATGGTAGTATACTTGAAGGCTAAGAAAATATAATTTGTTAAGTATCCAGTTTTATCTTCCGTTGTAGTTTACATTAATTATTACTTATTAATTATTGCTTATTTCCTACAGGTAATTAACGTATCCTATGTCTGTATGAAAGTATGGAGCTTTTTCTGAATTTTAGAGGTCACTCTTTTTCAGTCAAATACATTACAATTTAAACACTTGTTTCAGTCTTAGCTGAGATATCATGCTCTTTCTTACAAGCTTTCCTAGTTCTTGGGGGGGACACTTTTCTTTCAGTTCTTTTACTTCAGAGGTATGTTTCATAAATGTGACCAAAATTCTTATTAATAAGTGTTTATACCCGTTGGAACTCTCTGAAAAAGGAAATCAGGCTAATACGCCTTCTTCACAAGGCTATTAAAAATATTAATTTAAAGAGCCTTTAGTGTTCAAGTTGCTATGGGAGTTAGTTATGATTTTGCTTGTCATTTTCATGCTTAAAAAGTAAAATAAAACCAGATATAGAAATATATGTAAATTGATTTATGATGTGATGTTGACCTATTATTTTATGCAAGACTGAGACAGACGATAATCGTTTGCTACCTCCCATATGCCTGGCACAAAGAGATAAAAAACAAATTTTCAGCTTCCACACATGTCCTAAAACTACAGTTTAAAAAATAACCAGAAAATGCAAGGAACCAGAGATATTGACTCTTGTATAGGTGTTTTATTTCCAGCTTGGTCTGTTATGATTCAAACAAGGCCAAACTATTATGTCACTTTTTAAAGTGTGGTATATATGAATGCCTGAAAGATATTACTTCGACTTACAGCCATAACTGAGTCCAAAAATTGTTAAGTGAAATATTTCAGTTTTGCTCCATTTTATGACCTTTCTTGGCAGAGTTGTTAAGTAAATCACTTCAGTTGATACATTAATAAGCTGTTTGTTAAGTGAATCTGGCTTCTTCATTGACTTTGCTTGCAATGGTGATCACATGCCCTTGGGACATAGCAACGTCATAAGTTGAACCAGCTGCCAAGCATCTGAATTTTGATCATAAGATCATGGGGATGCTGCAAAGGTTGTAGCTGTAAAAAACAGTCGTAAATCACATTTTTCAGTGCTATTGTTAACTTTGAATGGCCACTAAATGAACTGATGTCAGTCGAGGACTACCTGTACCTTCCATTTCTGCATGCAGGCTAATGTAGATTAGTAGCTTTTATAGCAAGCCAAGATTTCACCAAATTGACAAGTTGTGTATTAAGATGTTGGGGGTGCAAGCTTAGCTCCTCCTACATTTGTAAAGCTGCAATGCAACTACAAAAGGGAAGAGTATGTATGGGACACTTCATCACACATTTCATCATTCACCATTGCTCTTCAACATGAAGCCCAGAGTTATTTGAACGTAAGGTAAAGGGTAGGTTACCTGGCATAACCAATGATTAGACTCCCAAAGACAGTTCCAATACCAGCACCAGAACAAGCCACTCCTACTGTGGCTGCACCTGCACCAATAAATTTGGCAGCGGTGTCAATGTCCCTGTTGAGAGCACTAGTTTGGAACTCCCTTAGTGCTAGTTGATTGCCAGCATTCTGAGAACCTGTAAGGAAAGTAGTATTGCCCTACAAAAAATAGAGAAAACTCCAAGGATTAATTTCAGTGTAGTAGCCTGATATTTGTATTATAAAATAAGAAAAGCATTCTAGAAGGAAGAAACATTTTTTGAGGCAAACAAATTTAGGAAGTGTTTTTACTCTTTCTGGATTTCGCCCAAAAGCCCTACCTAAAGTAAAACCAGTATTATTAAAAATACACACCTCCGATGACCATTAATTATTTCTGCCCATATTAGTATATTAATAGCAAGATAGCTAGAATGGACAACTAGCATTTGTCTTCAATTTTCCCTTTTGCGATTGGGAACCAATAAACCAGATTCTGCTTCTCAATGTGCAGTTTTAGAAGCAGATACAATGCTGAGCAACTAGAAAGCATGCATAATGTTTAAAAGAATCTGGCTCTGAGTAGTAATGACATGGAGACCAGTGAGGCTATTATGAGAGAAATACAGTACCAACCTTAACATAAATTGGTTAGTGCTGCTGCTTAGTTTATATTCTATTCCATGTTCATTAATGAAACTAACTTGCTTGAAGTGAGTTAAATGTACTGTTTAAGGAAAGAAACTGGGAAGTGGGCAGAGAAGGTGGCCTATAAAGGCAAGGTCAAATTTACAGCTTGGTACTTTACTGTGAATTATGATTACTAGCAAAAGAACACATGGGCTCACCAGATAACTTAGGAAGCTACAGAATTGTTTAAGGTACCTCTCCAGTCCTGACTTCCGGCCTAGATAACATCGATGCAGAAATTGGTCTGTATAGGATCCTTGATCCAGTACGCATCTAAAGATCAGAGAAGATTAACAGAATCAAGCATCATAACAAATATCAGCAATCTTAGATTAAAAAAACCTTCAGAACTTTTGGAATTAATTCTATTTGGGACTTCAGAATGTAAGGAAGACCTCATCTATAAGGAAAAACTCATTCTATCTTGTTACATATTTAACTTTTAACCGATTCTAAAATATTGCCACTGTCCAGAAAATACAATTGTTGATTATATGAAAATGTCCTGTTTATAATGTACAGATGGATGAACGGAAAATATATGTTGAAAAGGGTTGAATGATCATAATGATCTCAAAGATTTTGTTAATAAAATAATGTATCATTGGTACACAACACCAGAGAAAATTTATAGAATGTATAATGGAATTTCAAATGTATGTTGAAAATGTGAACATTTCAGGACATTTTTCTTCATACTTTGGTGGACCTACAAAAAAGCCAAAAATAAAAAAAGGATTTATACTTTGAGGTGGGTTTTAAAAAATCAATATTCAGCTGAAGCCAGAATTCTTCTTTTAAGGATTATTGTTTAAAGTTAGGAAAAAAAACATGGAAGGTTATTTAAATATACAATTACTGTGTTAAGATTATTATATACAGAGAAATGGAAAGATTCAACATTATCCACTATGGAGGAATGATTTGTGGAAGTTCTTCTTGCATTTATTTTTCTTTGACCTTTTTCTTTTTCTTCTTAATTTGTGATAGTTCTTATCTTAATATTTAATAAATATATATATAAAAAGGATATATGGGTATGTTCATATAATTTTCTTATTAACAAACTTAATTTACTTTTTAAGAAACATTTAACTTCTCTTACTAGTTGACACCCGACCCCTATGATTTCCTATTGGTCTCCCATCCATATACTAAACTTGCTGGACTCCACTCAACTTTTTTCAATCAATGTCTACAACCTGAACTACTGTTTGTGAAGATATATCAACAACTGACTTCTGTCCAGTGTGTGAGACATCAAATTGCTTCTTGAAGTGTTTTTCAGCATAACTTATCTTTTTTAAACAAATAAATTACCCTTGAGAAAATATAGAAGCATTTTAGTCAGAACAGAATAAGAAACAATTTGGACTCTGTGTCAAAATGTGCTTCATGCTTCAAATGTTCTACCAGAATTTCAAGCAGACTAAATCCCAGAATATTTTGATTCCAGGTTTTGACTGAAACAAAATTTGCAGTGTCTTACAGAGCAAGAACACAGCTGATGTCTCTCACCCTTAAACCTTTGCATGACCTTTGTGCCATCTTTTCCTTACTTGCTGTTCAAGGTGCTTGTCTTCTCCCCATTGTCTCCCTTCAAACCACTTCTGCCTAGATTATTACATAAATGAACCCCACACAAACATTTGTTCTCTGTGCCAGAATGCTCTGTACCTTCCTTGAAGGGTTTCATTCATCTTGACTTCTAACTTCCTCTCTAAAATGTCAAAGCAGTTGTGTGCTTTTAGGCTTTCAGTGGACCAGGTTTGAAAAACACTATCAAGAAATCCCTTTTTGTATGGCAACCGACTGCCTCCTACTGTCTAAAATTCAATCCGAACAGCCTTTCCCATATGGTGCCCTTGAAGACTACAAATGTTGGGTTACAAATAATCTATCCTCTGCATCGTCCCCCACTACTGGCTGAGAATAAACGAAAACTGTTAAGCAATCCATTGAAAAGGCACCCAACTCGGAGAAACCTTCCCCTAGGAAAAGACTACTACAAGATTACTACAAGTGATGACCTTCAAACGTTTTTCAGATTACCCAATCCTACAATCATGTGCATAAAAGACAGCCCCGCAAAGCAGAGAAATTCCGATTATTTTAAACAGCCCCATCCATTGCAGGGCACCCTCCCCATTTTTCTCTCCCCAGGCAGGTTTCCCTCCCCTGCCCACCCACCCACCCACCCCGATTTCCCATAAAATAACGACCCTTTCTAAAACCCCCAAGAACAGTTCACTTCCGACAAGCGGCCTGTCAATTTCAGGGAAGGCCTAATGAATGAATGAATGGGAAGCAACCGGGCCCGACCGCCTCGGCCTGCTTGGTGTCCTTGGGCCTCTTAAGGTCACGCGGATTTCCACGTCGGCCTCGTTCCTAAATCAGTTCGGAGATCTCGCACGGCGGGACTTTTCCCCCCCGCAAGGCCGGGCGGCCTTGGAATCCGTTCCCCGCAATAAGTGCGGGTGGCGGGGAGGTTAGAAGGGGGCAAAATCGGACGGCTGGGCCTCTACCCCGCCTTGCCTCCCTCTCTCTGATCCTCGCCCGCAAAACCCTTTCTAGGCGTCCCCGTTTCCGGGAGGCCAGATCCGAAAGGCTTAAGCCTTGCCCTGCTGCATGCAACTCACCAATGCGGGGGAGCCGGCGGCGAGCTTGATGCAGGCGAACATGGTTGCTGCTTAACGCTGCGCTGCTGGGAGAGCAGGGGCCACTGGAGCTCTGCAGCTCCTAAGGATCCGGGGGCTGGGCCTGGTAGCTCGCTAGGGGGAAAGGAGAAGAAAAGAGAACTTTAGGAGCCGGTAGACAGCGCTTCCACCTCGGGCTGGAGACGATGGCGCCCCCGATGGAGACGGATACGCAGATCCCCCCCCCCTTCCCACACCTTCCTCCTCTGCCCGCCGGATCACTCACAGGATAGTAGCGGCAGCAGCGGCGCCGGCGGCTTTCCGCCTAAGGGAAGTACGGCTGTAGAGGTCGAAAGGACCGCAAGCTCCTTGCGCAGGCGCAGTAGCCGGAGGACGGGGTTGCATGGGGGGGAGGAGAAACATTTGTTCAAAAAAAAAAAAAAAAAAAAAACAAGCAAGCAAGCATGGGGGCGGGTGGGGGGGAGGAGAAAGCGCGTGCATAGCTTGGGGAAGGTCACTTTGCGGCACGCGCGCCGTCGTTAATACTGGGCGTGGGGCGGCGCTGACGGGTGGGGACGGGGAATAAGGAGTCGTCCATTTTGACCGTGAGGGAGAATGCAGAGGGAGAAGCAAGTCCGTGAGGGCCTACTGGGACAAGCTAGCTCAAGGTCTGGGGGAAAGGGTGGGGGTGTCAGACACGGCAAGAACCAGTTTTCCCTGATTGGATTTCAGTTAACTGCTTCTAAAAACCTTCATTGGGCATACTTGACCTTTGGTTTATTTCAGCTGCAAAGGAGAGACTGCTTGCTGTTTGAGGCGAAAGGTTCACTTACAATTACTTTCTCCCTTTCCTGGGATTCGGGTAGGAAAGGCAAAAATTAAATAAGTCCCAGAGGTTACTGAACTGATATTTGGCAGATGAAACTTTCTTCTCTAATGCTGGCCTGTACGGTTGGCAGAGCTTCATTTCCTGGATATTTGCTCCTCAAAAAGGCTGCTGTTAAAGGCACAATTAATGCTGACGGGAAAGTGGCAATACACTTGTGTTAAGAAGCTAGTGATGTCTTGGGCATGATCTAGGCCAGTGGTGGTGAATCTTTTACTTACCAAGTGCCAAAAAGAATGTGCTTTGTGTGTGCGCCATCTGCACTTGCACGTGCAGCTCCTCCACGTGCCCTGTATGTGCAACCACACCATCTGCGCATGCATGCAGCTTTTGCACGTGCAATGCACATGTACTGAGCACAGGCACTCACACACAAGCAATCTTGTGCAGGGGAGCTCCAAAGACCAGCTGGATTTCCTGCTGCAATCCCACGCATGCACAGCGGACACCTGAAGACCAGATGGATCTCTGCAATCGCGCATGCGTGCATGTGCAATCGCATGTGCATGCTCAGCTGGAGGTAAATTGGCCAACAGCTTGTGTGTCCAGCAAGATGACTCTGCGTGCCACCTCTGGCACCCGTGCCATAGGTTTGCCATCACGGATCTAGGCTAAGGCAGATTAGGTACCAGCTCAAAGATTTTGACTGTTTGAGGCACCAAAATTGAAAGCACTTCAGAAGAAACACAACAAAACAGCAAAAAGCAAAGAGGGGAGCCACCCCTCCTAGAAGAATGAAATATTTTAGGAAATATTTTAAAAAGCCAGCATAAAATATTTCCCCTAAAGAGAAATAAATCTTAAAGGAAACAGAACCCAGATCCCTATCCTCAGCAGATATTTTGGTGCACATTAAGGAAGACTGGGCCAGCCTATCTGCAAGACAAAAGACCTCCAGGTCCAGGGTGATGGGATTAAGACATGACCCCTCAGCACATAATAGGATTAGCCCTCTACCCATCTAGCAGCAGAGCTCACTACATGGCACCTGGGAACATTGCGTCACCCAGCAAACTTCAACCGAGCTTGACTCGGACAACCTACAATGTTAGCTGTGACCTCTACAACCAACCACCAATAGGATACATATTCTTGCACAGAAACAGAAAGTTCAAGTGCAAAGCCCCAAGAGAGGACATAAATACCTCTCAACTCCATATGGTCAGCTGCAGCAGGACCATGTGCTTGTTGGTTCTGCTTTACCTTTAAACCACCTTTCCAATCAGCCTCCATGTTTCCAGAGTCTTTCTCCCCGCTTGGAACCAGATGGATATTTCTTCCAATGGCAGTAATGGCACACACTATTGGCATCTCCACCCAAAGATTCAATTGTTGCCATATGACAACAGTGGGTGTTGATGAAATTAAAAATAATTACTTTGTAAATAAAATTAAAATTTATAGGAAAAGAAAAAAAATGTTCGGTGGCCAAAATTGTAAGTATACATCTTTGAGAGACTCAAAAGGAAAGCCACCTTTTTGAAATTACTAGCCTCATTTAGGTATCAGAGTAATGACACTGCTGAGAAAATATGAACAATGACCAAATTTAAGATATTTGCAGTGTCCCTCGTTCCCTAATCACATTACAGTCAGTATGTGATGACCCGGGCATGGCACAGAGGTGACACAGTCAGCTGACAGTTCAAACTGCCCTTTTATTGCTCAAAATGTTCCCCAAATGCTCCCACGTTTTTGGCAAGTCCCAAAGCAAAGTGATTTCCCCCCCCCTCCATCCCTCCTCCCCCCTCTCACACACACCTCCAGCAGCCTTTGGCTGCAAGTAGTCCAGCACAATGTGAGCACAACGGCTGCAAACAAGACATCCAGCAGGGCAAGGGAATAAGTCAATTAGTCCAGGAAGCAAAGGAACAAAGCAAGAAGTCCAGGAAATGTCCAACATCGGTAATGTCACACAACACACTATGAATTCAGTGTTTGTTCCTGACAAATGCCCTTCCCCATAGCGTCTCCTTAAGTCTCAGTCTCCAGGTGTGTCTTGTGGAAAAGAGTGGGGCGCTCTCCTTCCAAGAAGTTGGGTCAGCCTGTGCTGTTCCCACCTTCTCTCCACTCGCTGTGCTTGATGATCAGGAGGGAGGGGGTTCCTTGCTCATCTCCTGAGCTCTCATGTTCACTGCTTAGCTCCTCTTGGTCATTCTGCCCCGTTCCTCCTTGCTTATAAACTGTCCCAATCCTGAAAGGCTCTGGCCTGACTTTGCCTGCTCCTCTCCATATTCCTCTGAAGCAAATGAAATTACCCCCTCAATCTCCTTTGGCTCTAGTTCCAGCTCTTTTTTGCAGATTTAGGCTCCGATGAGGGCATGACACAGTATGTGATTGACTATTCTGTGCCTGTTGTTCCCTTCTTTGCAGAGCAGAGACATTGGAAAGGAAGGGATTACAGGAAAGTAAGCAGGTACACAATGGGGAATGAATATTGAGAGTAATGTAATGAGTCGCAAACATGCTATGCAAACAGTAATGAGTCGCAAACATGCTACGCAAACAGCATGGTGTGTTACCATTGTGCATCAGCCTGCATCTTGTAACTCCTTTCCAATCTTTCTGCTCTGCTGGGGAGGTGGGGGAGATGGATTGGACACAGAAAAGATTGCCTACAAAAATTGCTTCTATTACCTCCCCACCAGTGGAAAAATTAGGAAGGGATTACAAAAGAGTAAGTAGGCACAATGGGAAATATGCTGGGTTCCCATTGTTTGCGTAGTGTGCTGTGAGGTGCTGGCACCGGTACATTGTTTTCAAGGTGTATTCCCCTTTCGTTGTCTACTTACTGTCTTGTAATTTCTTTCCAATGAATGTAAATACAAATAACAATTCCCTTTTTAATTATCCTAGTAGCAAGGTGAACATTCCTTAGGACTGGAGAATAATTAGGAGGAAAACAAAAGCCAAAATGTGGAATTGAGTAGTTTTGTTAGTTTCAGGTTGGCTAGCCTAGTGCTGCTGGGTGAGCGCTCCAAAAGATACAGTAGTAGGGAAAGAAAAGCATAGTTGCAGTTACATGATTATCTCTTAGCAACCGTTTTGCTTTAGTGATGGAGCTGCTGATGTCAATTGTCACTAAATAAAGACCAAATACCAGTATTTTGTTTGTGTGTGGTGTTAAACTCTGCCTTAAGCAGTTAGGACAGCCGTCCATAATGTGTTCTTTTGTGTTGAACTACAGTTCCAATCATTCTTAGCTAGCAGAGATATTGGCCATGCTGTTGGATATAGTATAGGTCAGTGGTGGCAAATCTTTTCGGCACCGAATGCCAAATGTGAGTGTGGCATTCACACAGGTGTGCAATTTGCATGTGTGCTTGCATTTTTAGTGCATGCATGATTTGCATGCTGCAGACTTACATTAATGTGCAGTTGCAAAGGAGTCATGCATGCAAACATAATCGCACAGGAATTGTGTGTGGAATCATGTGCATGCGCAGTTGTGCAGGACTTGCATGCATGTACAATTGTGCAGGAGTTGCGCACATGCGTGCATGTGCAGTTGGTGAGTTAGGTCGATGGCTGGCGTGCCAGCAGAGATGGCTCTGCATGCCAACTGGGGCACGTGTGCCATAGATTTGCGATCACAGGTATAGGTTATAATCTAAAATATCTATAGAACATCAGGCTGAGGAAAAATTATTAAGTTATCTTTATCTGTGCTTTTCTGTGACAATAAAATATTTATTTTTGCATATTGTTTATTGTATTTACCTTCAGGCTCCAGCCAAATATTTCCATCATAAGATTTATAATGTGAATGATAGCATTTCCCTGCCCCCTCCAAAACATGCAAATAATTCACTTTTTCATTCAAAGACCTAACACAATCGTTTAACCCACAATTTATTTTAAAGCTTCATGTCTGCCTGCAATTTTTACATTCCTGGAAAGGACCTTATCCCTAATGTTCACATTTGATGAACATTCTTGTTCTCTGGCATGGCTAGATTCATTTCCATCTGTTTGTTTGGCATGGTTCCCACTGAAAATGTGTGGTGCCTCTTCAGCAGGGCATAGGTGTTAACTAAACATGATTTTAGAGGGGGGCCTTTATAACACAGCAAGCACCAGTTCTACTGCCAGCAGATCCTGCTGTGTGCAAATAGCTCCAGCTTAGGGCCACATGCTTCATGGCAGGAGATCCCATTTGTAGATGCCTGTAGGCATCATAAAAGTCATACAAATGTACTAGAGAACTCTTTCATTCTAGCCTGGACATTTGGAATGTTGTGGGGAAATGTCACTGAGTGTGGAGGCAAGAGGTTTTTATACATTCAAACATTCTGACAGATTCCTCCTTCAACTTGGAAAACCCTTGGAGTCAACATGGCTCAGTGGATTTTAATTGGCCATGCAGCCTTATAAACTGTTGGAAAGAAGGGAAATATATGACCATATTTCTAATATCGCATCTTGGCTCAAGAGGTAGAACTAATATAATTTTGAGCAGAACTGACACCAAGTAATAGCATATGTATGAATCCTAGATATTTCTCTCAGTTGTCTATAAACTGACAAAATTTGTAATATCTGTAGGATTTAGAAAGTTTGATAATTATTTGAGGTGATTATTAAACAGACTGGGAGCCAAAAGAAATATATTGTAAATAGCATTTGCTGCATTCAAAATGATGCTGGCAATGGAAAAATGGGTACATTATCTATATCAGAATAAAACGGAATGATGAAATAGATCTAAATGAAAGAGTCTTGCCCTTGTGGAAAACAGTGGATGAATACATGAAAGAAAGGGAAGATTTAGATTTCATTAGGCATGAAAGGTATAAAATATATGCCAGAAGTTATAAATTGCTGTTGTTTAGATTGTTTAGATCAGTACATACGAAAGTAGAAATCCATAGAAAACTCAGAATTACACATTATGTTCCAGGTAATGGTGATAATTGAAGAACCAAATATGAGTTTTAAGAATTGTGCAACTATCTAACTGTGTGCAATCCAGGGGTGGAAATATTTTCCTAAGTTATATTCATGGAAGTGTGGGAACAGAGAACAGAACAAAAGATTAGGCAGTTTGGGGAACAGTGAGAACGGTAACTTTTGTGAATATCTATTTAAGAAAAAAGCTATTTTTAACAAATTTATTTGCTTCCCATCTCATGGTTTATTTCTCATACATGAGCTAAGTATGCATCTGTATTATGGATTGTTGCAACCTGCTCTACTTGTGGCTACCCTTGAAAAGTATTGGAAGCTGCAGTTGGTGCTAAATGTAGCAGTGTGGGCAATTACTGGCATCTCTAGGGCTGCCAATGTAACACTTTTGCTGCATGACTTACATTGGGTGCCAATCCAATTCACGGTGTTGGTTATGAACTTGAAAGTTCTTCATGGCATGGGCCCAGGTTACCTGAGAAACCATTTTGTACTTATTAAGTTGATCCATCCCTCCAGTGTCTGGCAAGTGGAGCATATTAAGGACCCTGTTGGTTAAAGAATTTCAGCTAGTGGTGTCTAGGAGAGTCTTGACTGATCTAGAAAGATAAGTAGGGTGGGCCCTATATCGTAGTTGGATGGGATCCACCTGAAAATCTTAGGGTTGTTGGCTGGATGGAGAATTGAAAAAGAAAAAAACTATTTGGAAGGCACTAGCAACTATTTCAGTAACATAAGTAAGATTGTATAGATATGATTACCAAGGACCAAACTTAACACAAGGATCTATTTTACTTTAAAGGTCATCCCGAGTAATCTTATAAAAACTTTCATAATTTATAGTAGGGAAGTATAAGGTAGCATTATATAGTTCTTATACAAGTTTCTTTCTTTTCTTCCTTTTTTAAATTTTTATTTATACATTTTTCTTTGGTATACATAGAACTCGATATTCACATTGACAATGCATTGTCGAAATACAATTGTTTTTTAATAGTAATGACAAAAATTTTCAGTATACATTTTAGTTGGGTAATATATAAGTGGTGTGTTCATTAAATAGGAATTTCTCTCCTCTCTTCCACCTCACTCCACTCCATTTTCCTCTCTCCCTTCTCCTCTCCATTTCCCTCTCCTCCCCTCCCCTCCCTCTCCCTCTCCCCTTCACTTCCTTCTCCTTCCCTCTTTCCTTCTCCTTTGTTCCCCTCTCCTTTCCTCTTTCCTCTTTCCTCTCCTCCCCTTCCCTCTCCCCTTTCTACTTGCCTCTCCTTCCCTCTCTTACCCTCTCTTCTCCCCTTCTTCCCCCTCCTCTGCTCTCCTCCTCCACCCCACTCTCCATTTCTCTCTCTCCCTTCTCCTCTCTACTTCCCTCACCTTCCAACTCCTTCCTTCTCCTCTCCTCCCCTCCCTCTCCCTTCACTTCCCTCTCCTTCCCTCTTTCCTTCTCTTTTCCACCCCT